>OZ020276.1:10449354-10526409 GCA_963971205.1 Aethes cnicana
CTGACGACCACGCGACTTCTATTAACGCCACCCGGTTAGAGATGTACTCCACGCTGGTTACGACATCGAGTTGGAAGCGAAGTCTTTTATCGTTGGGTTTAAGATGCAATAGTTGTGATTCAGGCGGATAAAGCAAAAGTTTTAAAACAATGATCAAAAACATTACGAGTGATTCTGATCGTCATATTTATTGGAAATATCCAGGTAATGCAAATTGAATATGTATTGAAAAATGAACCTGAGAAGTATACCTACACCTAGTGTAGTTTCATTAGTGTGAAAATGAAGTGAATTATAATATAATGACGTAGCTTGCTTGAAACGAATTCACATGGATGTAGGTACTTGATGAACTGTTAAAATATAACTTTGAAAATCCCAACTGTTGCACCAAAAAAGTACAATGTGATATTGCAGTGATTGCTACTGAACTATTATTTCAAACGACTATATTGTACAAAAAAATATTAAAAGTGAAAGTTGATAATGTTTCTAAACATATGGCATAATATAGTCGACGAGATGAAGTAGCTCACTTTTGATGTGTCTAATACGATACGCCTTACTTAGTCTCATCATGAAACATAAGATTGTCTAGCACCCAAAATACAAGCTTCGCTTAGTTTGGGGATAGGTCAATATGTGTGAAATGTCCCAAGATATTATTATTATTATTAAGTTTCAAAAGTAGGCTTTTACAACTCGCCGTCTATAGTCGAATGATAAAAGACTTCAGTTCGCGAGCGTACAATGTGCTTGCGTGCGTTTATTGATTTAATAAAACGAGCTATATGTGGCCGGGCATAAGGGGCCGAATTGTATCCAATCCCATTTCCCGGACGATTATTATTTTCGAGGGAGACATTAGGACATTACCATGCAGGTGCCGTAACGTAATAAAACGGGGAAATACTCGGGGAGATAAAGATAATTGAATTGGGAATCAAGTCACACGAGGTGGGTGGGTGTAGTTATTTGTTCTATTTTACCTTGAGTAGGTTCTCGATTTCGAAGGAGTTCGTTCTGGAGCTGACCTTGGGAGGGCCGGACACACCGTCGTGCTCGGCGTCGGGGCTGTACAGCTCCTTGCCTGCGACAATAGTAGATTGTATGGTTAGGGAGTAAAATGGTATATTTTACCACTGTCACCCCAGGCGTTGTAGCACAATTATTCAATTGTGTTACCATGTACACTTTTCTTTTACTCCTATGAAAATAGCAGCAGGAAGCAAAAATTCATACTTTGCTCCCTAGGGAGCAAAATTGTACTTTTGACTCCTGTTAGCAAAATGTGATTTTGACTCCTGTTAGCAAAATGTGATTTTGTTCCCTTTAAACGGGCAACAAAATACCCCTTTTCGAATAGGAGGAGCGAAAATATCAATTATGTAATTTCATCCGCGTATCGGAATTTCTTCATAGAACTCGATCCCATCTAGAAGAAACGACGAGCTCTTGGAGACCAAGGGAAGAAGGATGTCATTGGAACAAAACTAGACTGAGTGGCGGAAGTATACATTAAACCTGTGCTGCAGTGGACATCTCGGCGTAAGTATCAAGGTGTTAAACCCGATTTTGTAGGTACTTACAACAATATTGCATTATAATCTAGGCAACTTAAGCTTTAAAAAACAACAACTACTACTACTACTACTACTACAGCCTATTTGCGTCCCACTGCTGGGCACAGGCCTCCTCTCATCACGAGAGGGTTTGGGCTATAGTCCCCACGCGGGCCCAGTGCGGATTGGAGACTTCACACACATCTTTGAATTACTTCGCAGATGCGTGCAGGTGTCCTCACGATGTTTTCCTTCACCGTAAAGCTCTGTGGTGAATTCAAATTGAATTTCACACATAAGTAAACTTAGAGGTGCGAGCCGGAAGCGAACCCGCGACCCTCTGCATGAGAGGCGGTAGGTCGAACCACTAGGCCACCACGGCTTAAAAAACAACGATGAATTGTAATTAAATTTATTGAAGCGTAAATAATTCTATATCAAAAACATAATTTTCGATACATGATAAATATCCCGGAACCCACAACGCTGAATTCTAACAGCATAATGCTTGTCATTCCGACAAAATCTCCGTTGAAAGAGCCTCTACAATGGCCCGTGTGCTGTACACTAGAGAGTGAAATTTCAATATGGTACCGCTATCAAAGGTTCCAATATCATGGTCGGAAATTACACGGCTTGTGGAACTTTTATGCAGAGGCTTTATGACATGTAACAATGAGTTTTGGTCGCCGCGAGTCAACACGGCGCGCCCGCGGGTGGGTCGCGGCCTTTATTTGTGGCAGGGCGACCGCGTTCTAAAATACCCACTGGAGGCGTGAGGTCGCTTTTAAACGGAGAGAAAAATGGATTTTTCAAATGTAAATTTTACTGACATATGAGATTTCAATACAGATTATTCAACGGTGGTCAGTCAACGAGTACCTACCGTATTTTGATGAAAAAAAAGTGGATTTTTATGCGATATCAATAGGCACGTTTGATGTAATCTTATTTACTGAAGATTCATCATTGCTCGCACTGTTGTGTTCCAGTAGGGGATTAAGGCAGCCGGTGAAATTTCTGGCACAGAGGCATTCCATTTTAGGCCTCAGGGTAGGCAACGCATTCGAGATCTTATGGTTTCTTAAAGGGGGATCATAGGATTTCGGTGTCCATGGGCTGCAGTGATCACTTACCATCAGGTGGGCGATACGCTCGTTTGCCTATACCAATGACATAAAAAAATTAAAGAAAGAACTTTTCAAAAATTACTTATATTTATTTCAAAACCTACAATCGTCGGTTTAGCGAGTAATTGCTACTTTTACACAGGTGAATTTTGAATCTCTTTTACTCGTATATTACTTTGTACGTGCCTACCTGTAGGTAGATAATGAAAAAGCACCTCCAAATTAACCACGAATCCTGTTTATACATTTATCTCAATTTATTACCTACCCCGTAACACCTAGCGAAGTTGCTGTGCCAGCCTACAACCCTAATTTCGTAAACCTTAATGAAAATAAGCTTCCGCCTAAAATTGCGCTGAGTATTTACGTTTTTATTCTTATCTGTTTTGCTAATGATGCCTCTCTGAGAGATATTGCCGTTGGTGTAATTACAAATACGAACGCTGTCACAAAATTTTCATCGGCAGTAAAAACGAACAATGAACATAAAGCAAGCACCCAACCTTACATTAGAACATAATTTTACGCGGGAATAAAACGCGAAGGAAGAAAAATGAAACAATCAGAAATTGAGAAAAATACGTCATGAAAATAATAAATGAAGGGTTTTTTCTTGCTAGATATTGAAGACGCATCATTAGAAGCGAGCAAAACAGAAGAAGTGAGGGCCTAAATTGTCTCGTTAGGCTCAAATGTCATAATAAATAACGTGGTGCGGCCGAGCGTGCGGCATTGTTCGCCCTGGCTCGGCTCTCCACGGCAGAATAGACGTCATAAAACAAACAGCAACTACGACACGAGTCAATACGTCGACATAATGAACACGCGCGTCGATATAAATCACTGCCGACGTTTCAAGAACGCAGCAATTTCGCATCGGTGGCTTTAAATAATGACCTGTACATTACACTGACTGACCAAAGCAAATAATGCTTTGATAATAACGCGTAAGTAAGTATTTATGCAAAGGAAAGTTAACCGCATATTTGATTACAATTTACAAGCCGACTAAACAAACTGCCTTATAAATATCGGAGAGTTAAATTAAAGCTGGCTCTCACAAAATATAGGCCAAGGTTGATTATAATTCATGCAGCGAGAGCTCTGCTTTTCTCTTCACGTTTTTTTCTATGAATTATTTTGAGAGGGTTGAAGCAAGCTTCGTATGAATTTTAGCAAAAATATTTCTTATGTATTATGTAACTGTCACGGATAAGTACGACAGCTTTTAGAAACTTCATCGTGAATGCGAGGTAATTTACAATGATATTACTACGAGAGATGAGACGGCGTTGGAGAGTGTAAGGAGTGTTTAAACATGGAGTTATGTAAGCAATATAAGACGAAGATTGGTATCTGAAATACGAGCTTTAATATCAGTAAGCGCGTGTGTGCTGATCATAAAAGCCACATATTATAACGAAGCATCCACTCAGTCTTAGATTGAATAGGCATGGATGTAAAATCAATAAGCGCGGCAATAGCGAAGCCTGTAATTGTGTAGGTAATCCCCGATGCACAAAATATTACTGGCTGACAGCCACAATACGAAGTCAATGAAGGTTGCGGCCGGGAATGATGCCAAGTATTACGTAGACACGAAGATTGAAGCGTTGCTTGTTAAGCGGCAGCCGCAATACAAAATGAATGATGACGCCAATTCCAGCGGGGAAGGAAATGAACTCCATATTTTCACCTCCCGGTATTATTGGCTGGGATGCTGCGGATGTTATCAAAGTTAGAAAATTTACGGTTGATGATATTACTTTTTTAAACTTTACATTACGAGAGTACATCAATATAAGTAAAAGTCTGCAAACAAGTTTTCAGAGTATCTATTTACGATTATCACATTTTGGAACGTTTCCTTATAACTTAAGTTTCGAGATCATATGTTTCCTGTAATATGCCGACACCTAACCCTGTCTGGGGTACCTGTTTGCATACAAAACCTATCTCAGGGCAAAGTTTATGATTGATCGCTTTGTGTAACTTTGGATCTGGGTATCAATAACGATGTTTGATGGTGTAGCGCGGACATAAAGGCATACATGGACCGGACAAGTTCAATACATCGTAAATAAGACGGGGAAGCAATAATTTGCAACTTGTATTGATTCGGAATCCATTGTCCCAGAATGGTTGATTTGTTCGGAGGGTTGTACACGCGACACGACCATACGAGGACGCGCTTGTGGTTTGTCTCCTGTGAAAGGAATTTCACACTCTCATTCGGGCAACGTACGAACGTATTTCTACTTTGACGCTTTAAAATGTAATAAAGAAGCAATACGAAAGTGTTTCTCTTTAAGATGTCTTTGTTCTTGCGTAAATGTTGCTCGAACGTACCAATTGTATCTTTTACCACTTTATCAGCGCCCCACTTCATTAGGTATTTAGTAATAGATTTACATAATTTGAATTTAAGTGAAGTGAATTTAAGAAAAAGGAATTTAAAGACTAATTAACGTGAAATGGATTAACTTTGCCTAGTTGCCGAAACTTTGCGTGGGAAATATCATACTTTACACAAATTTATTATCGCCAGATTATGATCCGTAATCCGACAACATCTTTGCTTGCGAATAAAATAATTAGATAATGACTTTCCTTATTTTTTGTTATAGGCTAAGTTTGGGCGCCAGATAATTTTACAGTACACAGTGTAAACATAAATAGTAAAGTAACGTCTGTAGCAATTTCCACGTGAAATGAACAAGGTGGTAAACTATCTCGGTCGTCGGCCGTACCTTTACTGAATTAGGCACAATTGGAAAGGTGTTTGTGGTTTAGATGAATCTGCTCAAATTTGTACCGTGTACGTATAATGGCCCATTCGTACAGGTTTCGTAGGGACAGGGGGAGCTGGAAAGGCCTCTCATATATTACATTGTATATTCGAGATTCACATGAGCACTTGACAAAGTAAATGCTCTTGTACTCTACAACAAATGTATATGTAATTGGGTCAATTAAACTACACTCAACAGCAATGAAAACGGGTCACTTTGTATGAAAAATCCTATGCAAAGAGACTCTTGTTCTTTGCTGTTGAGTGTATTTACTTTTAGTTATTATATTGTCTTGTTGTCAGGACGACAAAATGTAAGGAGTTTCTTAAAAAAAACTGTTACCGTATGGACTTCTAAGATGCTGAAAAAATGGCCTATTAGGGAACGGATAGAAGACAAAGAAACCAACCCCACATTTGGTGGATTTAACTTTTGCTGTTTTAAGAAGTGTTCCAGGGGACCGTAACGAAGTAACCAAGGCAATTAGTGATATAGAAAGTTGATTCAGCTAATTAATAATTATGCTATATAGGAAGCTCTACTTGGAAAGGGAAGATTTGCGATTTTTCTATTTGCGTTTACAAACCTAATTCATGAAGCATTTCGTTAATATTATACGCGTGCCACTTAACGTTTAACGAAACGATTCCTCCTTAATTCGCTAGCCTCACGAATAGAGTAACATTGAACTTGATTTTCAGTTAATCCTTTGTTATTTTAGCCATTGTCTCTCCTTAGTCGAACATTAATTCATTAAAAGTTTTTGCCTTTAATCTTAATGTTCGCTTTGCAGGCCAATGTTCAAGGCGGGCTGGAATGTAAGGTCAACAATGGAATCATAAATGCCTATCCTATTTAAGTTTGTTTTACCCTTTGGATGGCTCGCAGACAAAAAGGTCCGTAATAAAATGATCGTATCTGAAGTCGTAATTCAAATCGCCTTTGAGAATGAGAATGAGATATATTTATTTCAAAATTCAGTGAATCAGTGACTCAATTTTGTTAAACTTTTCTGGGTTCGACATGAATATCGTTCACGCTCTACATATAAACATTTTTCCGTGACTTCGCAATGTAAGCAATTTCCCAGAGTTTCCTTTATTCCCCGTATGACACGATGAGTAAGTACTTCAAATCATTTCCATTATTTCCATAATACAATACAGTTCATAAAACATATTATTATACTCTTCGAGCTGATACGTGTATATTACTGCACTTGTGTTTATAAAAATGCGTCTAGTCTATTTTTGAAAGAGTTCACTCACCAACATTGAACTCTTATATCTGACTCTGGGGGTGCATTTCACATACATATTAGGTACCTTATTGAAATAAGCTACTAACCTAAGTAACTTTTACAAATGGATTGTTTATTAAGATTTTGTTTTAATTTGGTGTCTCTGAATAGTGTCAGTGTAATCAGTATATATTCGAGATAAAGCCAAGTTACGAGTAGGTACATAGTTATTCGAACCGAAAACATATTCTGCTCAGAACATTTATTTTTGAGCTCGCCTGACTAGGCATTTAACTTAACACAGCTTGGTGTGGCCAATTTCTACGTTGCATCGACATTAAGTCCTATGTGTAAGCCTTCATAATTCCATTGAATGGCAACACTGGTCTTATGTGATTACGTAGCTGCAACATTCCCGACGCCTGCGGTTGCGTGGTCGATCGAGTCGCCTCGCCGCTACGAGCTACGGCGCAGTGATTCTGTGCTACGAATGCTACGCATAAGAGCTCGTAGCATTTGCTACGAGTTATAGTAATTCGAAAATCATAAACATTATGATAACATAATGATAAATATCATAAATCATAATAATAGCATGACTGTAGACGTAATATTTATATCTTTTTATGAATTTGTGGTTATTATTAAGTAGTTATTTAATGTTTGTTCGCACATTATGATAGTACATGATCACCTACAGTAATTAGAGTTGCATGCAGTGATTAAATAGTTGAGACTATAAAGTAATATAACCTCTGATGAAAGCTTCATAAACTCCTAGGAAATCTGCCCATCGATAAGAGTGTATAAAGCTAATATATTTCAATTTAATTCATGGAAGACGCAAAGCATCCCTATAGTATTCCGGTATAGTTTCTACGTAAAATGTAAGGTTCTACCCTCGAGCCAATTAGTTAGGCGGGTTTAGAAGTCAGTATCAAGCTCTCCATTGTTTAAACCGTAGGCGGACCCCAAGCGGGTGAAATGTATGGCGACCGTTCATTTGGTATTCCTTGAAACCATTCGAGCGTTTGGCTTGAAAATCGATAGGCTTTACGCAAGACGGCTTTCGAGATAGTGCCGCTCATGTTTTTTTATTGTCTTTAACACTATTGTACATTTTCTCTATCATCTAGCTTAGTTTAGTAGGTAATTAGAAATTTACGGAGATTTTCTAATTCATTTATCGTGATAAAACACAAAGGAAAATCCCAATGGCAAGGAAATTTGAGCTGCAAATGAACAGTAAGGCGGTCTAATTTTAAGACTTCTCCAACGGAATTTTCTGATTATTTTAAAAGGTTGGGGTAAAAATTGGTACTTTGGATCCGAACTTTCGCAGTTAAGTCAGTTAAGCTGTAAAGGCCCCCTCTCATGGGAAACAATACGATCCGGGATAAACCCGATACGGATAATTAAAAACGCATTATAATCTTCAGTATATTTATAAAAGGTATATCGAAACTAAGGCCAAAAATACACATTAAGCACTAGCTTAATGTGTATTTTTTATAGGTACTAACCTATTCGAGGATATGCATGAATAGCTGTATTTAGGGTAAAAAAAAACTCCAGTCTTGGACACACTTCAGTTTAGTTCAATTATCGACAGCCCATCTGTGATAAAATATCAAGCTTATTGCTTGTTAGAGTCCATTTAATTGATAGTTTTGCAACACAGGGAGCCGTTTCTTCAGTTCTTTATTGAAATTAGCGTATGTGTATTCTCGGCCTTACTCTTTTCAATGACCCAAAGCCTATTATATGAAAAGTTTGAACTTTGATTACATTACAGATGACGAGAAACAACGATTTAAACCACACCGCTTCGTACAATGTCTGCTAAGTTTAGTTAACCAGAGTCCAACCATCGCCTTTCCTAATTTTTTGACACATTTGGCTTGTTTATTAGCGTTATTAGAGCGCATCAAAAGATGCAACCGCAATTTTGAGTCAAGATATAGAAGCTATACTCACCCACGATAAGACTAACATGACACTTCAATGACGACGTAGAAACGTTTTACTTTGTTTTGCTAGTTGGATAATAAGTGAAAATTATCTTTGCAAACATTATTACATCTATTATTTAAGCCCGAGCTTTATGTCTGTTCACTCTTAATTCTATTTCTGTTAACATTATGCAAAATGAAATTTCATGTTGATCTCATCTCAACTTGCTACTACTTTGTATCTAGAAATGAGTATCTAGAAATCTCTCTAGATTCTTTATTTTATTATTGCTAACATTATTCCATTGTATGACGATCTTTTTGTGAATAAGTTATATGTGTGTAAATGTAATGTAGGTATACCTAATGAAAATGTAATGTGAATTTGTATTTGACGTTTTTTTAAGGCCTTCTGCTGAGTTTGTTGCGTCGCTTCTTCTCAAGCAATGGGTCTAGGAAGCGTTGGTAAATTCATTTCTGACGTGTAAAAGTGCCCCTATGTGGCCAATTTGCTGAATAAATGATTTATTGATTGATTGATTGTAATTTTCATTAAGAAATATACGATCACTACTAATCGTATCAAATAGATCACTACTCACTCCAAGCAGGTGCTGGCACGATGAGCCCGGAGATCATGTCATCAGAGATGACGGGCGGGTCGGTGGGCGGCGGCGGACACACGAGAGAGTCGATGATGTCATCAGTGGCTGCTCGCATCACTCCAGCCAGCTCTGGTGGCTCCGTGCGTGAAGACCTGATGAGAAGTACAGTTTTACACAACCTAGAAGGCGCGTGAATTAAGCAATAATAGACTCTGCATAGTCGGATTATGTGCTTCACCGCGCGTCTTCTGAGTTCATCATAAAAAGGCTTAGGCGTGGGGTGGGATTGGATGTATTTCGTTGATATCGTGTCTAATACGAATTTTAAAGTTTCTTTTTAATATAGAAGAACAAACAGGCAGACGGCCCACCTGATGGAAAGTGGTTACCACCGCCGATAGACATTTGCAACACTAAAGGCGTCACTAGCGTGTTGCCGGTCTCGAAGATATTTAATGACACCATTTTTAAAACACCCCGCTATTGTAGCGGTGAGCTGATAGAGCTGAATTGAAAACTACTCCAACTTGTATTATAATAACATCTTTTGATATGCTCGCCGAAAAGCACGTCGGTAATGGACACCGACATAGACATGATGATGACCGAGTTATCAAACACGCACTTTGTTTACAGTTAACGTTTTTCACTTTTTTAAGAATTATTATGTCTTATTTTGGCGCATCCCTTGTTACATAATATTAGTATAAAACTACATATTTATTCATTTTGTTACACGACCGATTTTTAAAAAACTTATCACATTTTAGATTAGTCTACAAACTTCTAAGTAACAAAGTTGATTTACATTGTCTAACCGTTTACACATTTCTGACATCTCTAATATACCTATTATGGTTCAATTTCCATGTTCAGCCTTTGTCGAAACAGCCTAGCATCGGTAACATTGTCTGTTCTGTGTGTCGTGTTCATTAAGCGCCGATGCTACCTCGCCACAGTGCACATTCGAGCCTTGTATCATCACATGTGTCAGAACAATACACCGTGAGATGACTTGCAGCCTGAATATTACTAAACCAACACCGCTTAGATAAACGTAGCGTCATTCAATTGTAATAACAATTAACAGACTAAAGCGACGTAGAAGTGAGACGTAGCGTCTTGAATTTACCCCGTTATTATTCAACTCACTCGACAGTAAACTATTTATCACACTTTGCCTATTGTGTTGCAGGATTTGGTGCTACGAGTATAATTTATTCCGGTACTACGTATCCTCAGTGCGATAAATAAAACTGGGGAACGATTTGACAACGTTGATTTATCGCTTCGATTTTGAACCGATAAATAACGAACGGGAAACTTTTTTGTTCTTGTGTTTGAAGAAGCTGTGACACCGAAAACTTGTTGATGTATTTGTATTATTATACCTTAGAGGTGGAAAGAAAACAATAACATTTTAAAAGTAATTTATAAAACCGCAAAACATTTTGAGAGAGAATAAACTTAATGAATAATGGCACTTTGCATTCAAGTGAATACAAAAGGGCCGTCTTAAAACCGGAACGGCTTTATGATATAACGATAAGATAGAACTCACAACAATAACATCAAGTCGGGAGCGGTTATTTCGAGATGACATTTGTTGGGGAACATTAGTTACGTGGGTAATTCAGGCGAGCGACTCAATTGCAGGCACACAATAGAGGCGAGGTGCCGCAGGTAAATACTACAGCTGAAAGGACGCTGGGAACCCTTTACCACTGCAACCTATCGCCGTCTATGTCGCACTAGTGCGTCAAAGCGCCCGAGGGGTTGAAACACAGTCGAGTGGCAGCACAACTACGTTTGCAAATGGAGGGTCCTGCACCAGAAGTAATCTAAAAACTGGCTGTTTCATTTACAAGAACAGAAAAAAGAGGAGTTTAAATTGGAGCAAATGGGAAACCGTCGACTAAATTATATTGACAATTGACGCGCAGATTTGTTTAGGGTGCCACCCCGCGTAGAAAATAATTGCGTCGGTCGTAAAGTTGTCGTAAGTCCGTAGGGAACGTTAAGAACTTAGCCAATTTTATTGCACCGCGAATGAATGCCAGCGATCGGCAGGACGGCGATTGTTTTATAACTGCGGTGTAGTGGGTAGGGCATGCAGGTCTGAATGTAGGTCGCAGCGAGCGCTTCGGTAAACTTGTCGCGGCGAAAGGTCAGGTGTATGAGGGCGGGAAACGCCGATGAACAGCCTTGCCTTCCCAGCCTCCGACGCTGCCACACTTTAACTTCCGCTTTATTATCCTCGCGACCGGCTTCCTATTCCACCAGCAGTTTAAATATAAAACCTTTTCTCGCGCATTTCATATTTTGAAGGGGTTTCTTCCGTCGCAACGAGGGTGGGCAATTTTGTCTGTTTTTATCCAGTTGAAAAATAAAATGCCTTAACAGCCTCACCTCCTAAATCGTCTGGAAAAGACGTCTAAGGATTATGATGATTACGTAGGTCTATAGATGATTAAGTAGGGTATAAAACACAGTATAGAATGTTAATGAAAAATTTCAATCTGCTTTTATTTGTAAAATCCGTCTTATATATCATTCCATTAGGCAGAAACACTTTCATTGAATGCAGAGTTTTTAATGCCGTAGGGACGTGATGCGCATTTCTGATTAATGGACTGTAACTTGACAGCGAACATCCGGCGGCGTGGAAATCAAAAAGTAAATGGGTCCGTGCTCAGAGAACGCTAACAATCCAACATACCTCATCATCATGACGAGCGAGAGTTCCTCTTGCAATACGCTCTCCAGGTACATCATATCTAGGTCAGATACGATCGCGCCGTTGATCACCATTATCTCGTCACCTTTGATTATACCTGACACAAGAAGCGTTTCAGTATCTGCACAATGCGCTCCGATGAGAAAGCGATGTTATGAAAATGTGTAGAAAGTTTTATACTTTTTCAGCATGGTGCAACGAACGCTGCGCTGTTTTTATATCGCAACGATAAAACTTAATTGAATTACTTTACTTTAATTAAAGATAAATTTTGAGTTTTCAAGTTAAATTCTCATTATTTAATCTGTAACCGAAAATAAAGTAATGCGATTTAGCTTTAGATTGAAGTCACAAAAAAACGCCCAAGTTCGAATCTCAAGCGGCGACAAGACTTTCTTTTTAAATGCCAGAACTTTACTATTGAATTGATAGCTAAGGCATAAAGAGAGATTAGGGGCGATTTTTCAAGTTCATCTTTTTTTAACATTTGATAGCTTTCATTTATCATAAAAAAGCGTTGCTTGTTGGCGCTTAACTATTGTCTCGAAGTGAGTAGGTACGTTTAAAATACAAAATGATACGTTGGCGTACAGTGAAGTGAATAGGTTTTCCTTCGGGAAATCTAATCTCGAACACTCGGATTAGTTGTGACAGGATTTGAAGTTAGCATACAATATGTGAAGTTTCATATTTAAGTTATAAGTACATAATAATTAATTAATACATATACATATTCAGTCATTAATAAATGTGATCATATGTAGAGATTAACCATTCCTTTAGATTTTATGAAAAGGTGTCTAAGTGCTAAGTGGGCCCATCAACTATTTTATGTTGTTATTCTGTCCCGTTGTCCAGGGGACAAAATGATAGGAGTTTCTTAGAAAATCTGTGACAATATACTTAGAAAATACCCCATTAGATACGGGATTGAAAATGACACAGATACTCCATATTTGCTGGATTTAAACCCACCTAAAGCTATAAAATTGCATTTTTAAAAAGTGGCCCAGGGGACCGTAACCATGGTAAATCAGCTTATTAATTAAGCTGACTCATTCACATATACAGACTAAGTAGGACTATTAATAAAACTGACCGTTTTGCATTGCGACGCTCTTGTCCTCGACTCGACTGACGTAGCAGCAGAGCTCGTCTTGCCTCTCCGCGTTCTCTATTAACTCCGCTTCGACGCTGAAGCCCCACATCTGTTCCAGGGTGTTACGCTGCAACTCCACTTGGTACAGGATCTTGGCGCAGACTTCCACGACTTCATGTGTGTGCAGCTAAACGGGAATAAGGGTTTATTTTAGTTTTGAGATCTAGAGTCCACATCATCATTTCAGGTATATAAATGAATTGCCGTGTTAGTCTGGCTGAGGCTCGAGAACTGCTGGACCGTTTTGGCTGATTATTTTTTGTTTTACTCAACGTGATTTCTGCATGGAATGACAGCTGGGCGATCGTATTTATCGACAACTGTTGCTTCGTCCTGCGTTGACTTAGAATTTGCAAAGACAAACAAACAAAATATCCACATTTATAATATTAAGTATAAATAGCGTAGTATATAGTGCGGATTATTTCAACCGTAATTGATGTAACTTAAATTTACCCTGTGGTGAATGAAAAAAGTAAACGATGATGACGATGAAATTAAGTACGATGGTGACGAGGATCATTTTTTGGATTGACATCTCGGTGCCGTATTTAACGGACTCATCATTGTTAACTTTCTTAATGGAACCCAGTCACAACCCAGTCTTAATACGCAAGTGGCCTAGTTAAATTAATTGTGTTTTAGTTTGAAAATACATCATTAAGTATATAAGTGTGCTGTTTCGTCGTCTTATTTAAGACTGTCCTGTGTCTCCAATGAAAGGTTATGCACCGTTTTTAGTAAGCAAGTAACGCTTTATTGTACAAAAAAAAAATTCAAAACAGACGAGTGACAAGGCGAGCTTATCCCTATACGGAAGTAGACAAATAAGTACTTAAGGAAATGAAATATACCTTTACATTATAATACGAAATTATACAATACATACACTAACTACTACATAATACGTTTTTCAGGAATCCATGCTTCCTCTGTGGAGTCAATGTTTCATACTAAATGTAAAACTGGACTCGTGAGTTTGTGCCCTTATTTTGTATGGGGACAGGAAATTTGCTAATCGCACAGATCCGTTCACGAAAGCTTGCACGAATGGAACGAACGAAAGTAAAGTATCACTTGTCACTGTGGGAGTCATTCTTATAAAGGAGGCTCTTTTTTATTTATTTATTACTAGCTTCTGCCTCCTGCGGTTCAAGCGTGACAGACAGACAGACAGTCAGAGTTAGGTACTTTCGCATTTATAATACTAATATGGATATGGACTATTCATTATTATAATTCTGTAAATTTGACTAAAAACACGGCTTTTACTTTTTGATTCATATGTAACCAAGTTGTGACGCACACTGGTATCTATATACTATCATTCACTCACTGAATCCATTCCTGTCAGCTTTCGTAAATCGATCTGTAACCTAGGGTATCATCATCATCATTTCAGCCGAAAGACGTCCACTGCTGGACATAGGCCTCCCCCAAGGCTCGCCACTCAGACCGGTCCTGTGCTACTTGCTTCCACCGGTTTCTCGCGATCTTCACGAGGTCGTCGCTCCATCTTGTTGGAGGCCTACCGACAGCTCGTCTCCCGGTTCGCGGACGCCACTCGAGAACTTTCCGACCGCATCGGCCATCAGTCCTGCGAGCAATGTGCCCCTAATGTGTACCTAGGGTATACGTAAATTAATTCCCGTAGTCAAACTACAACATAGTAATACCAATAAGCGTATCAGGGCGTGGTATTAGTAATTAGTGCTTGCGCGCGTAAATCGTTCGGTCAGTTCGAATAGCAGAAATAATTGTACATTATTGGACTTGCAATTACGTGCACTAACGCCTAGCGTGTATGGCATAAATATATTTGTTTCTATCAACTTTTTCACAAACTTTAAGCTTGATAACCATGACAGTGAAACCGAAACTAAACACGTAATCCTAGGGGTTGTTTGTTCCAAAACTCGTTTATTATTGTTTGAGTTTAGAGCGAGCATATTTGAATTTCCTATAATAATATAGTAGTAGTATACTGGGGGCATATTTACGCTGTGAAATTAACTGTGAAAGATAAAGAAATGGTGGGAGAGCAAAATAAATATAATGAAAGCGGATTCGGTCCGAACGCGACTGGCTCGAGTTTCTGCGGAGTAGGTACTAAATGGACGGACTATAAAGATGGGTTCTGGTGACAGCCAGCCAGTGAAATGTGAATGCGGGATAAAGTCGTGATTACACGGGAGATAACTGGCTGGTGTGACGTCCGCGAGGCAGGGGAAATTGATGTTAGGGATTTTAGTAGAGACGAATAGGCGAACCGAATATCTACCTGTAACGCGGCACATAAGGTCACTCAGGTGAGAATCCTATATGAAAAGGTTGATACCTTTAAAGGTCACTGAATACGTCCCTGTCATGTTGATGTGCCAGAGAAATGTGTTTTTAATATTCTTTGTTGTTAAAAACATTCACATAAGCCGAGCTTACAGAACTTTGTGTTGAATGGAACAAACAGAATTAGTAGAATTGGAGTTAGTTGTGCACATTACTTAATTTTGGTTGAATTAATGCGATGACTTTATTTCGAAAATTATGCTTATCATTGATGGATTAAAGTAAGAGGCCTTTACATTTTTATTTTATGACTAGCATCTGCCTGTGACTTCGCCTGCGTGGAATTCGGTTATCGCGTTCCCGTGGAATCTATGCGTTTTTTCGGGATGAAAAGTAGCCTGTCCTTTCCCGAGACTCCAACGATCTCCATGCCAAATTTCATCTCAATCGGTCCAGCGGTTGAAGCGTGAAGAGGTAACAGATAGACAGACAGACAGACAGAGTTACTTTCGCATGTATTATATTAACTAGCTTCTCCCCGCGACTTCGCCCGCGTGGAATTCGATTATCGCGTTCCCGCGGGAACTATGCGTTTTCCAGGGATAAAAAGTAGCCTATGTCCTTTCCCCGGACCCAAACTATCTCCATGCCGAATTTCATCTCAATCGGTTTAGCGGTTGAAGCGTGAAGAGGTAACAGACAGACAGATAGACCGAGTTACTTTCGAATTTATAATATTAATATGGATGTGAAAATGTAATGTGTAATTGTAGCTAAATTTGCGATTTATTTTTTATTTTTAGAATATTTCGTTTAGACAAGTATATTTAGGCTTCACATATTGAAATAGAAGTATCGTATTTTTTTATTAAATTTGAAAGTACCTCTAGGCGTGTACTTAGGATATACGTGTATTGTATAATACGCTAAAATTAGAAGGTACACATTAGTACCCTAAACCGTGTCCTGTCGGACCTAAATCAAAGTGAGCCCGGCGCAGTTGGTTCCAACATTACCATAAGGGGCTAAATAAATTCTTTTACCCTTATTTTTGTTTAAAATTATTTCAATATACCAAAGGCCTGTTTCTGTGATTGATTATCGGAGCTGAGCTGCTCTCGCTGCCTCGATGTACCTTGATTTATGCCATGATTAATGAGTCCTGTTTATGCCAACGGCTTTTCCATGTCCGAGCAATATGTAGAACAGACAAGACCTTTCATGTGAGTTTTATTGCTTTTCAATATACACGGTGGGTCAGAAAATATGGCAAATAATTAACCCACAGTATCGGCTATCGATTCTAAGTATATTGTTTGGGTTTTTCATTTTTTTTGAGTTGGTAAAAAAAAATGTATATGGGATTGGTTGTGTGAGCGACGCCTGAATCCTATACAATTTATTTTTATACAATATACAATATACTTAGAATCCATAGCCGATACTGTGGGTTAATTATTTGCCATATTTTTGACCCACCATGTATACAGTCGATTTTTTTCCAATATTTATCATTTTGATGCGTTCGGCATAACTATCGACGACGCAACGCTCGCAGTGTATAGAACCAGTCACTGAATAGATATATGCGCTGTCAGACCGTACTCAAGGGAATCTCGGTCGCAAAACACTTTTTGTATTCTTCCACACTTTCAGCGGCGGGGATGATAACTTTCGGAACGTTAGCTAATTAAAAAAAAAACTCAAGCTTGATATTTTTATTCGTTACCCGTAATCGTGTCTCGTGTCACCGTGCTGAGTAATTTATTCTATGAGATTATAAAAGTAGAATGGTGTATTAGGCCGACTCGGCGACAAGGCAGTATCATTAAATTCATTAACATAATTACTCCCTTTGCCTTTGGAACGACAGGAATGCCCTAGCGACACAACCTAATCTTTCTTAGGTAGAACATCGTTACTTTCTTAAAATATACGCTAGATTGAACAACACGATTTTTCAATTTAGATAAATGTTATTTATTTGACCATGTCGTGATATGAGATGGGGACTGTCCGTCCCCAGCAGTGGGACGCAAAATAGGCTTTTGTGGTTGTAGTGCTATTTCTTTGATATGGAAGCTTATAAGAATTTAAATATACTTAAATTCATGCGTTTGATAGCTTGCATACCTCGTCGCGGGTTCAAATCCGGCTCGCACCTCTGAAATTATTTATGTGCGAAATTCAATTTGAATTTACCACTGAGCTTTTCGGTGAAGGAAAACATCGTGAGGAAACCTGCACGCATCTGCGAAGTAATTCAAGGATGTGTGTGAAGTCCCCAATCCGCACTGGGCCCGCGTGGGGACTATAGCCCAACCCTCTCGTTATGAGAGGAGGCCTGTGCCCAGCAGTGGGCCGTAAATAGGCTGTTGTAGTAGTTTGATAGCTTGCATACCTATTAAACTGCCAACGTCAATTTCACCTCGTCAATGTCGACGTCAATTATTCAGAACCAAACAGAAAGGCGAACAAACTGTATCAACCCGATGGCTCCCTTGTTAAAAAAAAACTGACATATCGAATCGAAAAAGAAGCGTTAAATAATTTTAAATTGAACTCAGCAGAAACTTCGGGCGTTGAAAAAATTGTATTCTGTTATCTGAACATATATGAATTTTGCTACATTAAAATCCTGATCCTGAAAGTAAATTTATCTGTCTGTTAAGTCTTTACGCTTCAACCGGAGATAGTTGGAGTCCCGGGAAAGGACTTAGGCTACTTTTTATCCCAGAAAAACGCATAGGTAGTTCCCGCGGGAACTCGATAACCGAATTCTACCCGTCGAGTTATCTATAACTGACACTGTCCTTGTGATCATAGTTCGGTCTCATCAAGGGCTATTAAAGCTAAAGTAAATCTCTGTGTAATTAAAGAAGTGATGAGTGAGAGAGAGTTCTTGAGAAAAAAAATCTAGACACCATACTGTATTGTTATTGAAAAACGACCTTCAATTTCAAGAGTTTGAGCTGAATTTGTAATACTGGTGATCCGTCCACGGATACTTAATTCCTAAACCAACAAAAGAGAAAGGTAAAAACTAAAACCCTACTACTAGAAAATATTATCATTTTTTTTTATAATATGGCTTTTCTTTTAAGTTAGTCTTCCTACATATTCAGAATTTCCTGCTCTTCCTATAAGCGCTAGGATGGGTCATAGTTAAGTACAAAGATACATACTACAGAATAGAATGCTCCTTCATCAAATCATATTCCTTCTTCTGGATTCGCCGTAGTCAGGTATATAAAAACAATTTAAAGAAGCGGTGCACTCACGTAAGTCTCTATGAGGTCGCTCCGGTGCGGCACGAAGTAGTTGTGGTCCTCCATATCGCGGCGTTTCTTCACGCGCACGAAGTGCTCGAGCGCGTTGAGCGAGCGGCGCGCGCACGCGGCAGCTAGGAACTCCTCCACGGTCATGCCCTCGCGCACGCACACCGTGGCCGTCGTGCCTTCGGGCAGCGAGACCCGCACCGCGGCCTCGCCTTCTTCCCGCGACATCTATGCAACACAATACGACACTCTTAATCACTGTCGCTTTACACAATGGGGACTATCGTTTCTTTGCACACAAGTTGGCGCCACTGTTGACTAAGGTTCAAAGGTATAGCTATCAAAGGCGACTTTATAAGATCGGCGCCGAACCAAAGTTTTAAATCTTGAATCTCATTAAGTTTATTAAATATATATAACTCTCATCATATCGAGTAGCTACGTCGCAATGTTGTGCAGTTCCGTTTTGTTCGGAAAAGAAAATCCCACTTTCAAAGCGTTCTCATTCATCGCCAAATAATCCATATTTGCGATAATTTCACGAAGGAGATCACTTTTCAACAGGTAAATTAAAGAAACTATAATTTATATCACGAAGCCCGCCAAAACCAGTGAAAAGTGAATGTTATTGGACCTCACGCGACACTAGCGCCTCTAGTGGCAAATTCACACGCGATAGCCCCCATTCTTCGGGGTATATCAGTGACCCGCTGGCCCCACTCTTCATGAGCTTATCTACGCACTGCTGGTTTCTATTTTCATGAACTACTGATCAAACGAGCCCAAACTCGACCGACTGCTTAGACATGATGGGTAAATTTCCAAAGTGAAGTTTTATCATGGTAGAGGGCTATAGCCTGTTTGTCATGGTACATTTATTTTATTATTGATCTGAACATGACGGTGCATTTTCCACGTTTATTGGACCGACAAGCGTGGTTGTTATCGATAACGAGCGTAGTTGACATGAAAGCATGATGCTTTATAGGTATTCTTTCTTTAAACTTTTTAGTTTAATATTCGGTTTTATATAAGTCGCGATTACTTTATCTCTCAATGCGTTTCCCTGAAATCTTAATAAGTAATGGATTCTGAACATAATAAAAGATTTTTTTCTTCTATAATCTTCTTGGAAAAAGAAAAAAGAAAAACGAGTACATTTTTGACTTTTCGCGCTATTAGGTCCACGTCCACTAGGTAATTTCACCTTTTCCGTTATAACAAGATTAGGTGCAATTTGTTGTAGAAACAAGGGCAAGCTGCCTAATGACAGGCAGTCAGTGGCAACCGGCGAGTAATAGTCAGTTGTCGTGACGGCGAGTGTTAGCCCGGGCGAGGCTCGAAACCTTCCAGATTTATTCTACTGGTGGATATTTTCACAATTCCCCGTACAGAAACGGTCGCAACACCTCTATTTACTTTTTTCGTGTATTTTTTTTGGCGTGCACCGTTTGTATCCAGCTAACGCAATTAGGCAGAGCAGAGTGGACGAAATTAACAAAGTTGTTTAATTTTTGGAGACAAATTTTACTTCCACCCCTTTTGGAAAATCAAAACAACCTGATTGTCATTAATTGATGAGTGCCATGTTTTATTTTAGGCATGTACCTATTCATTTATTATTCGGCACTTTGATGTATATTAAATTAGTTATAGCTACATTGAGTTTCTTGACGAACAGATTCTTTTTATTCGTGAGTGGTATTTTTTGGCAAAGCACAACCACAGACTTTTTAATAGTACTACGTACAGAATGGCCACGGAATCACCCGCCTGAATCGTGCCCGCGCGCAACTCGCGCCAAAATTCGCCTTACCGTCATTTGTTTCATCCTGAGATGGTGAGTAAATCGTTGGCCCGCGTACTGGTACACACAAATTTACAAGTACACAGATGTCCTCGCACGCAAACATTGACACTTCATTCGAATTGTGTTCGAAATCGTCTTTTAATAGGCCGTGTCCGCCGTGTGCCGTAACTATCTAATGAAATCGACCTGTTCTGTGCTGCAGATAGTGCCGCTTGATTTTCATAAACCACGACTTGGCGAAGGTCCGGGGAATCTGGCAGTATAGTACCTGTCTGAGTTGCGACCCTTGGAAGAGGCATAAGTCGAGCAGTAGACGTCTTTCAGCTGACGTGATGATCATGGCATAATTATCAACTTAAGACAGCCAAACGTGAAACGAGTAGTGGACTCCGAAATAAAGGGGAGCCAGCGCTTTACGTACGACGTCCTTTATCTGTTACGTAGTAAATATTACGTAACCCTTTGAACGCAAGAACAACTTAACTTGGTGCTTACCACGTCAACGACTCCTGAAGGTGTATAAGCTAAAGTGTACTTTGATCATCATGTAGGTATATTGAATCGTTTTAAGCCGTTAAGCCGTGGTGGCCTAGTGGTTCGACCTCTCATGCAGAGGGTCGGCGGATCGATTCCGGCTCGCATCTCTAAGTGCGAAATTCAATTTGAATTAACCACTGTGCTTTTCGGTGAAGGAAACCTGCACGCAACTGCGAAGTAATTCAAAGATGTGTGTGAAGTCTCCAATCTGCACTGGGTCCGCGTGGGGACTATAGCCCAAACCCTCTCGTGACGAGAGGAGGCCTGTGCCCAGCAGTGGGACGCAAATAGGCTGTAGTAGTAGTATCGTTTTAATTATATTTTATTGATACAAGTACATGTTCCGCTATTTTCACATGCATGGCGCCTGACTGATCACTTCATTCAAATATGAGAGCCTAGAAAAGGCACATCTTTTTCCATAAATCCTTTTAATCATGGAAAATAAGGTTAAAAAGACGTACC
This sequence comes from Aethes cnicana, assembly GCA_963971205.1. Classification (NCBI taxonomy): domain Eukaryota; kingdom Metazoa; phylum Arthropoda; class Insecta; order Lepidoptera; family Tortricidae; genus Aethes; species Aethes cnicana. The sequence continues at coordinate 10,470,908 of OZ020276.1, forward strand.
TGCATAGACCGTCGGCTGGATCCCGAGTTGGAGCGCGACAGAATCGGCGCGCGCCGCTTGGTGGCGCCGCGCCCGGCCAGCAGGTTGTTTAGCAGCGACGGCGACCGCGCGCAGATGAACGCGTGGAACGATGACACCGTGAACACGCCCAGTTTGTTGAGCGTACTTTTCGTGCCGCGGGATACATGCGTCAGGAGGGACTGTGGGAAACGTCACACGTTAAGACGGTTTATTGCGAAAGATGGCAACATTGCAAATAGCTGTCAAATATATCGCTGTTTTCATCTATTTTTTACTAATAATAAGTCTGTAGAAAAATTCGCGTCTGTAACTTGAAAATTAAAAGGAACTATCAAGTCGAGGGGGCTAAAAATTATACTGAACACAAAAAACGATTTTTAGTTTTTTTTTGTATGTATGTATATCCTGATTTAACTCAAAAACTACTTGTCACATTGCAACAAAATTTGGTATGGGGGCAGTTTATAACATTGTTCCACATAAAGGCTACTTATTCCGGAAAAACGCATAGTTCCCGAGTTCCACGCGGACAAAGTCGTGGAAGCTAGTTTCTCAATTATACTGAATGAAAACAGGAAAAATGGCTGTGTATATAATAAAACGTTAATGACGTAAACCACGAATACGGTTGATCACGAACATTTCAACCGCTATTAATCTCCTGGCCGCATTATTGATAATTTTCAGTATTCGTGGCGTAATGTTTTGCCAAACATGCATTCATAATATCACGCTTTTTCCCGTAGGAGTAGGCGGATACCGCTTCCTTCCATTTGCTAAGGTACGTTCCGAGCTTTTTCAAATTTCATTCCGTTCCAGACACACACTCGTCGCAGTACTTTTGATCTCACCTTTATCAGATTGTAATTAATTTAGTCTAAACTCCGTTCACACTAGTCTTCTCTTATTCATTCTTTCCATTTTACCCGACCAATTAAGCGTCTTTTTCTATTTTTGTCTCTACATCCTCTTCCACACCAAAATCGCTCCCTTATCACACTAATAATTATTACCCAACATTTATGTAGAAGAAGAAACACGACATAAAAATTTATAAAGAAAACGCAAACACAAGTAACAAAATATTAAGTATTTGAATGGTAAATAGGGAATTCATCCATAATATACCTACTGACTGGAAGCGGTTGAAACTTTCGTAGAACCACTCATATTCCAGGAAACTGGAAGCAAATAGCTGTGGATCGTCAATCAATGGACTATGCAGATTGGTAATTATGATGAAACCACTAATTAATAGTTCAAACCTGTTATGGTTTATCATCACTGCGTTGCTGCAAATTTCACACTCGGTACAGCAAAATTGAACGGGGCTCTTTTCGGAAACGCTTTCCCCTACCAAATCTTTAAAACTAGCGGCGGGCAGCTTGTAAGTTCTCAAAGTGTTTTCGCGTAAGTTTCCAGAAGTTGCTACAAACTGATATTTATCAAACCTGAATATTAATATGGTAATTATTATGAATAGTTTTTGTGATTTGCTCACTGGCATTAAATTTTCTGAGCTCATTACTAGACATTAGAAAAATCAAAGAATTATTGACGGAAGCATTTCAGAAATTTAAGTGAAATTAAATATGTTACGTCTCTTTCAGTAACATAACATTGCTTTCTACAGCCGAAATGTTACACAGTGGAAAACTATAAAGCGTTTTTTCTCTCTCGTAAATCTCGTAGCTAAAAATAGCCAAACTTCGTATTTGTAGCTGTAGATAACCAAATCACAAAAGAGAGAAAGCACGTGACGAATCACTCAAGCCTTTGACGCAGAGAAGTAGAGCAGAGAGGAGAAATTCGAAGGCGCGTGGACTGAGAACGAAAAGTAGCTCTCAATCCGCGCTCCTTCTAAGTTGGTATCGTGTTATACGTAACTGTAAAATGAGCTAACAACAGATTTATTTTACCTCAACATGAAGTAGAGTGCCTGGTAGGGACATGAATGTTGCAGTAACTTTGTGGGTGCAAAGTTTCCAGAAGACATTTTAGTTACCTGGACATTCACGGCATGTAAATTCCAGAAAGTTAAAGCGGCGAGAGCGGATTGCATTTTGCTTCTTCGAAAATGCAAAGATATCCAACTCAAGATCAGTAACCGCAGCGCAGATTAACATAAGTATAAAAATATTTTCTTGAAAATATACTCGTACTTTAAATATGTATTTATTCATAGACATATTCCGCGTCGTCCGCTATACCTATCACGAAACTATGCACATCAAAGAAAAATGCCCAACGTGCATTCGTTTGAATGTACGTTCAGTGAAAATTGAATGGAAACTATTGAGAAAGTTCGTTGCACACATGGCTGTGTTTTAGTTTCGTACGTTGATTAAATCAATATTTGAACAAAAGCCTTACCTAGAACTAAAAGTACAGAAATAGAATGCAATTTTATGAGATATTTTATATCGTATCATAGAAAAAGTAAGCTAAACCTAGAATGAACAAACTAAGTCAGCGTAAGCCTGAAATAAGATTTGAATACGATAATAGATGCCTAGGCGGATATTATGTATGAAAATTTGAAGAGCCCCCTGAATATTGCTCATATACAGAGCTTTTTCAATGTAATGTAATATTACCAACACTGTCGGTTACGTATCGGTGCCCTGTGTGACGAAGGAAATTGATATTGATATAATAGGAATAACCCTTGGTCAAACCTAATTTAACACGGAAAGGGAATCATTTTTCACTGCCTATACACACGTGGAGGCATTATTGTGATATAAAACGTCATATATGTCGTGACAAAGGCCCACAACAGTTTCCGTCGGTGCGTCAGGAGCTGCCGAGTTTGACAGCGAACCCATTAAATTTTCCCCTCTGTCAACTTCAACAAATCACACGTCGATTTAAGCCGTCGACACCGACCAGACAGGATTTGAGAAAGGATTACAGGTTGATGTGGCACCGTTCTACTGATTTTATTAAATGTTTAATATATTTTCGTAATAAACGAAGTGAAAAAGCGAAAAAGGCTAGACGATAGTAAATTTGGTTAATATAATGCTTAGCGAGTTGATAAACTGAAATTTTACGTAAATACGTAATTTTACGTAATTTAAACTTCACTTAATCACGCGACGACCTCGCCTTGTCATTGTCAGAAAAAATCTAAATAAGATTACATTCGTGCTTTAATATGCCGCGTAAGAGAGCACTTAAAGAACATTATTATAACGAAATACGACCAGATAAATCCGAAGACATACTCTCCTTCGCTGCTTTTATAACTTGACTGTTAGATTAAACAAGTAAATACTAGTAGACGCCTCGTAAATTAGCAGTAAAAACAAACTGTTTTTCTTCTTAATTAATGCTTTGTTGCCCTCGTCTTGAAGATAAAGGATTTAATGAAACTGTTCTAAATTCCTTAACAAACTTGTGCTAACGAAATTCTAACCTCAAAGTCCTAATTTTTGGTATAAAATAGGTTTATTATTGTATAAATTCATCCTGACCCATCATATAAGACATCTCTTGAGTGATATTTGCATTGGTATTCCTTTTTTGACTTAAATAGCCAGAAGTAGTCCAATAATACGCATTTTGAGGTTAGAATTTTTATTAGGTACCAAATATGAAACCAAATTTTAAAGTTATGAAACAGACTTTAGCTTTAAACGTACCTTAGGATTAGGCAGTTCGCCGCTCTGAAGACTAGCCATGTAGCATCGCAGTCTGAACTGCTCACAGTGAAGCCTTTCCAGGTTCTCTTCCCATTGCAGCATTTGAACGGCGAGTTGTGCACGCGTTTCGGGATCTGACACCACGGACTGTTGCAAGTCGGCCATGTGCTTCAGTTTGTGGTCCTAGGAGAAAAAACACAGAGTTATGTAGATATGTTAATCTTATCTTATACTTTCAACGCGGCTATCTTGTATCGTATTACTTTATGCAAACGATCTCAGAAATGGCGCTTACGATATATGGACAAAATTTTAAAAATAGGGGTTTACGTGGGCGAAATCCATTGACCTATAATATAACATATGGAATGGACGAACAGGGCCTAACAGAATATGTCAAAATATATGGAGCAAACTATTTTATACAAAAGTAAACCTAACGCTATAAGATTTAAGTGCCAAATTTACTGAGCGCCAAACGTGTGCCTGATTTGTTCGGGCACCCTCTTTGACGGGCCATTTTTCTCCGGCTGATTGTGAATCCTTACTTATAATAGATCAATGGCGAAAAAACGATCTAGAAGAGAATACTCGGTTTTAGCTATTTTCACCCGAGCAAACCTCGGTTACCCAAGTACTGATAAATCGACCTACGTGGAGGACTAAGTAGTTTTATTCTGACTAGGTAGTGGCGTAGGTACAGTCGAGTTCGCCAATATATACACACTTTTGCACCTCGTCCAAAATTGTACACCTAGTCGGAATAAAACTAGTTTGTATACTCGTACTTACATTTTATGTTTTTGAATACTTAATTACTATGTGAAAATATATTTTGTTATTTCAATCGGTATCGTTAGAACCCTTTATCGTTTCTTCCACTTTAGCCAGTTGCGGTGTTTGTAAATGGAGGCAGTATCAGTGTATTTTTTTCAATATTTCATAAAATTCATTGACCCACAGTTAACTACTTTACAGCGCTTTAATTATTCACGAATGCAAATTATACTAATTAGCGCACTACGGTCGAGTATTAAAATTGTTGGGAATGAATTCCAGAGTCGAATAGCCGACACGTACGCGTATGCGGATGGTCCCAGTTCAGATTTAATTACCGCAGATTCATCTCCCGCGTTCGCCACGCAAGATACAAATCTACAATTCCGCTTTCAGATAAATCTTTTGCCCGCAGATTTATTTGTTTGCGTGTTGTATAATAATTCTCAGAGAAAATTTCTGTACCTTCCCCCCGTGAAATGAGGCGTATAAGGCAAAGAAGATATATATTTAAGCTCTACAAAAATATGCATTTAAACATAAACGTTTCAACGTTTCTGATACCGCCTTTGTATTCGATGAATATTTTAAATTATAACGAAATTTTAAGAAAGTATCATTCACTATGAAAAAAATCCAACAAAACATTCGAGAATATCTATACTAATATAAGTATGTAGAAGAAATCGCGTCTGAAACTTGAAAATGAAAAGAAACTATCAAGTCGAAGGGACTATTATACACGATACTAAACACGAAATAACGATTTTTAGAAGAATTGTCTGTATGTATGTATGTCCGGATTTAACTAGAAAACTACTAGACGGATTGCAACTAAATTTGGTATGGGTTTAGTTTAGAACAAAGTCGCGGGCAGAAGCTAGTCTGAAATTAATGTCTGATATACCTACATCCCGTGTATATCAAATATGGGATTCCTGTTTCATTTGCGGATGAAATGAATGCTACGATGCGTATTCAGGACACGAGAGCCGGCGGGTTTTGTAAAATGGGTAGTTAGTAAAATCTTGTAACCGTAATGTATTTTGAATAGTTCGCCCGGTCCTCGCCGCGCCTTGCCGAGTGACGCGCGCAATGAATATTAATGCGCGCGCCGCCACCTGCCTGGATAACTATCGCGGTGATAAAATAGATCGCCGACCTAACTATGTTAGCCGGAGCACGTGTGCCCACCTTAATTACGTTATTTTGAACTTTCATATCTACACCGAAAGTGGCCACGGTAAGCATTTATGAGCAACATTTGAAAATTGCTTCTCGTAATGTTATATTACATCACCCTTGGCCGTAAAGTGGGATTTTCTGCTCGCTGCGCGGAGAGAAAATCTCACTTCTTGGCCAAGGCAAGACGTAAAACTTTTGACAAACCACGGGCGGTAATTCGTAAAGCCCCAGATCGCATATTTATGACAGAAACCTGCGATCTGGGACATTTACGAATTCACCACCCTAGGTCTGTAATGTACTATTACGTACGTGAACCCTCTGATATTTATACCCACAAGTAGCAATAGGTAAAAGCGTCACAAATTTCACGTCAATATTTTCGGGTAAACCCGAAACCGTCCCTGTAAATACATTATGGAAAATTATAGCGTTGGTATCAAATACGTGATAGGAGCATGTTTGATGCCTTACACTGTTTCTTGCGGCGTCAATGTATTAAACCAAAAAGCGATCAGGTTAATTCGAGATATCATGCTCAACCCTCATCTAGGTTTGAAAGGTCGATGTCGAGGGTAAAATTAACGGTTTAAAATCGATTTGAATTTGCTCCGTCACTCGCTATTTGCGTTCGGTCCACAGCAAACATAGTTGCTACAAATTAGAGCATATATTCGAGTGGCGGTAAATATGTAGTGGTAGAGACGGCCACAAAGGCTTTGACGCGTGTTGCGGTCGGCCAGTGCGGGTCGGAAATTGGCGCGATTTCCACGAGGAGTGGCCAAGACCGCACGCTGCCGCTCAAATAGGCACAAGTTTCCAGTTTCCTGCACGGTACAACCGAGAAACCGGTGATGTAATTTTCTTGGAATTTATTACGGATCTGCAAATTTACCTAGTATTATTAATGTCAAAAATTCTGAAGGCATACGGAAGGCGCTGCAGGCTTTGAATATTTTTTACTGTTTACTTTGCAAGCATAGCACCTGCTAATTAAGGTATTAACATTGATTATGTCAATACTGTTACTAAACATTTCAAAGTGAATGTTTGAATAAAACCCTATCAATTTCTACAATAAAATACCCAATATCTGTGTCATCTGGTCACAGATGACATAGAGATAATAATGATTCCAAATCAAAACATTGCAAGATAAGCTAATTTCAAAAGCTATTGATTTCCAAAACCGACGGCGATCCATTTCAACAAAACGAGAGATTAAAAACAGCCTTCCCCAGCGAACATGTTTACGACGAAAGCAATATATTTATCTACATAAGTAGGGAAAGCTCTTCGTCTCGCTCCGCTGTATACTTGAAGGTTTACCGTGCACAATGAGCAGGGGAGTTTGTTTAAAACTGACTCAGAAGTCTTTGTAATAAAGTCGAACATCCGCGTATTAGAGCTGAGTTTACGGAGGTAGCAAGAGATCTGTAGAAGTCAAACAATGTTCGTGTTGGTTCAGGCCAAGCGATGAGCAGTCGGGGTCGAACAGTGCATTAGGTATTTCAGTTAACCCGGTTTTATTTGTACGAGAGCAAACAGAACCGCCACAGTGGATTAAGCTCTGAGCCAAATTTAACTCTGCTTCTTAGGAAGCTGGGAAGGTGCTGTGAGTAAATTCGACGTTTAATTTCCCAGCGGACGGTCAAACAGGAAAATCGACCAGATTTGGTAGGTATCTGACTCATTTCGAATTTAATGTCGACTCGTAAAATAGTAAACTCCACTAGGTTTCTTTTCTTAAGTGGAAGGTCAAGAGTTAAATTTCATACTTCAGCGCAGCTTAATGGTGTACTTACAGACTCGATGGCTTTTTCAAGGCGATAAATCTCTTCTTGTAGCAGGTGGAGAGTACCAGTCTTGCCGCGGTGCCTCGCGAACGCCGCGGCGCAGGCGCTGTGTATACTGTTCACCCAATTTTCCAGTTCCACCTAAGGGGATGGAGGTTTTCACATATACAGTTGATTCTAACGGATGTGTAGAATCTTATGGTATATATAAATCACTTTCAATTATTAAGAGGACTGTCAAACGTTACAATGTTAGTCTTGTTATTAAGAGGGGTTATCCCGAAAGTTGGCAACGACGAAAATGGCTGCCACAAATTTCACAGTTCTCATTAATTTCTCAATATATTGTAAGCTATATAGCTTACCTACTGAAAATAAAAAAATCGAAAGACTGCGGTGTCGATGACAAAGTTCAGTAGAAGATTGTCATGGACTTGGGTAATGGGTCAGTTCACTTGACACCGACTTCGCAGTATTTCGAAATTTAAAGGGGTTTTCTATTTTTAGAATATTTTACATGTACTACAGTACATGAAAATGTAATACAGTGCGCTTAAGAATCTTCTATACTTACTTGGCAAGGTGCTTGAAACAAATAGGCATCGCCAAAGGCCGTGCTCAGGCAGAATATGTAATCTCGCTTCGGATGCTCCGGGATGGGCTGCATGATGGCTCCGTCGACGATGATGAGGTGCTTTGGCGCTGCCTCGACGGAACGACCCTCCCGCGAGTCGCACGGGTAGAAAAGGAGAGTGGTTCCCTTCAGGCACACCCAGTAACCCTTCCAGCCGCGCTTCCGCGCAAGCTCGATCTGGTGTTTCTTGCGTAACAACCACTTCTTCACACTCAGGAACCTGGCGGCAAAGATAAATAATGAACCCGTGTAACAGACTTCGAAATATCATTGAGGAAATCATTACCTTATTGACATTATTGAATATATTTTTAATGAGTATATAATAAGTCAAAAGTAAAAGATGTTATCTCGTTAACATGATTTATTTTTCGTCTTCACAACAATTTAAATGTTCATTCATAATAATAACTGCCTCATAGTTCATGTAACTTAATTATTTGTGCCATCGCTGATTGTTAAAGCCGTCACCGGAACTAGACTTGTTTTTCGTAAATAAAACAAGTTATTCGAGGTCTCCAAAATTCCAAAATACACGGCGAACGAAACAGCAGTATCTATTTTCTTATCGACATCTCTTTTCCTGCACGGTAGAATGAAATGTTTCTTTATTAGGGACCGTATTTCGCGTATTGTTACACCTTTCCCCCCTTTGCCGAGGACTTCCATGGCCCAAACAAGGACGTTCACAGGAGAAGGATTCCTTTTTTTACCCTTGTCTTTACTCCGTGCTATTCTCAAGTCCGTGCGTACTTTGAAAACGGTCGAAACTGATGTGTCACTATCTGCTGGCGTAGATTTCATGTCTATCACATTTTGATTGTCTATTTAGTTATTAATTATACATTTCTTTACATAAACATTCACTCGAAAGTCCATACAATAATTTACGACATGACTGTGTGTCAGTAGGAAACGTCATAAGCACACAATATTATTTAGTAAAAAAAGGACATCATACCAAAGAGGTACGAAAATAAATGCGAAAGTAACTCTGTCTGTTTCTCCTTCTGTCTATCTAGCTGTTACTTTTCACACTTAAACCGCTGAACTGATTTTAGATATAATTGGTATGGAGATAGATCGAGTACATACGGTAAATATTATCCCGGAAAACGCATAGTTCTGGCGGGAACGCTATAACCGAATTCCACGAGGACGAAATCGCGGACAGAAGCAGTATCACATGTTCCTCATCTTTCTTATTTAGTACCTACCTATCATGCGCTTAATTACCTTATATAACGTCGAATTCGGGACTCCATTTATCTCAATAAATATTATTAGATTTCCTGATAATTATCGCCACACTCTTAAGCAGTGCAAGGTAATAAACTCAATCAACTAGATTCTCTTTGGACCCACGTAAGCGTATAAGTATTTTTGCCACTTGTAACCATTAGGGAACGCATTAATCATTGCCATGAATAAAGGTACGGGTAAATTGGTGATTTATGGAGTGCTTAACTTGCACTTTACGATAGTGCTGACTCCCTGTAATTATCAATAGAGATGATTTATGGCATTTCTATTTTGGCCACTTTGGCATCGAAAGGATTTTCTTTTCGAAATGCTCAAGCTTTACAATCTCTATCAAACTAGAACGGTTTACTACTAATTTAAAACCAATAATTCGTATCGTTACGTAACACTATTTCAACATAAAAAGTCACGATAATAAATAAAATTAGCTACCTACCTAACTTTATTTTCGAAGCAGTCATTGATAAACACATAGGTATTTACTCATACGTAAAAGATCCAAAAAAGTCTGAAGCAGAAAACAAGTGTTCTGGAACAAAGAGTATTGAGTAACATTTGTTATTCAAGTGACAAGACACGTACATTTGCTGAACGATCACGATGTTGTACGCTTTGTATTGTACGAGGGAGTTGTTTGAGAATTCCCGCCGAAGGGGCTCAGTCTCCTTGCGCCGTCAGTTTTTTTACAGCCTTTGAATGGGTCACGGCTAAGATTTCCCTCCGGTCATTTGGGATTCATGGGAGTGAATTGTAGCCGCAAGGAATATAAAGAACGCCTAGGGCCCCGACTAAAACTCGTCAGCGTCGTACCACATCGCCTTTCTTCCCGTCCCCGCTCTTGTCACTTACATTTTATTTAAAATCTGCCGAGAGGCGGGCATTTATATTTCGTTTTTTTTTCTCTTCATCGAAGCATAAAAGTGCGACGACGTGTACATTGGATGAATATTGGATTCTTCTCGGAAACTTCGCCCTGCGTCTAGTCCCTACGGGACTTCAAATATTTTTGCCCTGCTCTAGGAATGTACTCTACAAATAGTAAAGTTGTTGCTATAGGATGTTTAGGCTAGAAGCTACTAGTTAAGTCTATTTTTTTACTTAGTTAAGCATGTAGACATTATTATGGTTTTATTTACTACTTTTGTGTCTTGACTAGCTTTATCTAAATGACTAAAAGCTGTTAAAAGTGTAGAATTAAAGGTACCTAGGTACTTCATTGCAATGTGCATATAAAATAGAAACATAAAAAGTTAGCATTTGATTATTATCTTACTTATTTCAAACCTTCTTAAGTCAGAACCAAAGAAGCTTGTTAAAACGTATGTGTTCACAGAAACTTTCCATAATAGGTATAAGACTCAACGGTGAAGTTAGATTACACTTGAGCTTTTCGGAGACAGATTTGTGGTAATTCTTATGGAAATAAAAAAGCAAACAAACACAAAGTATCAAATAAAGGTTGATTCCATTAGCTGTCTATATTCGGTGGTGGAATATTTTGTAACAGAGTATTAATGCAAAAGGCTTGCAAAGTTTTATGCGTCAACATTTTTTTCCGACGTTACGGTGTTTTTGCAAATACCGGCCTAAAATTGCAAACGTAGTTCTTTTTTCATATTGTTTTAGAATAAATCTTTTTTCTTTTGTATCTAACAATCTATTTTTTTTCATAATTGCTGTTCCGTACTTTTGCATATTCTTTAAATCAAGTCGTCAAAACTAGCACAGAACAAATCGTTGTATTCAAAATTCAAATCTAAACTCGACAAACGGGGTTTTCATGCAGACACTAGCTACAGCGCTCCGATTGGACGAAAATCATCGCCTAGTGCTGCCACCTACAACTTCTATCGTCTCTGTCAACGTCTGTACGCAACGGCGCTAACGTTCCTCGATTTTCTATCAAATTAAATTCCCAAAAAAAGGTGCTCGTGTAACTAGCCTGAAACGAACGCGTATTCCAAGATAGCCAGTATTACCTGTGGAGATTTGCTGAAGGGGGCCCCCTGGAGTATCTACGGTCCAGGAGCCAGGTGAGTGTCTGCATTTCTTTCCCTAAGCTTGTCGAAGGATTTACCCAACATAGCGTTTCGAACCGGATATACTTTATGTCTGGTTATTTTCTATTTAAATTACGCGTCTACGACTGTTTTGTGCTAGTTACATTTTACTTAGTCCGATTTACGTCGGATGACGTATGCGCACAGCGCGGGTTCTACCGCCGGCCATACAACTTAAGATTGAGTTTTCTAGTCTCCAGCGTATTATTTTGCGATAATACCGGTGTGTATAGTGAGATCTCAACGAGTACTTTCGAATTATATATAGGTTTATACGGTTTCGAGCGGTTTTAACGAAGTTACATTTCCGTTAATTCTCGTATCGATCGGGGCGAGTACAGTGCACCGCGCGCTCGGAGCCACGGCAGCGCCCGCGACACACAGCTGATCACTATTTTGTGTACTTAGCGGTTCAGGTATTACGTACCGAGCCCTATTCTAACGGTCATTGTATTTTCGTACATGACCCAATTAATCTAACGGTTAAAGTATTTTCGTACTTTAACACTTCTTTAGCATTGCGTGTTAAAGATTACTTACTCTCTAGTGTTCCTGTGTGGTAGGATCGTGTGCTAGGTCCGTCCGGATAGCTACCACTGTCTTACCCGCTAACCTGCCGCTAAATCGTAGTACCTAGTACTCACGTTTGGGTTGGGCAGGGGGTAAGGCAACCGGTCAAAAAATTACGAGCACAAAGGCAATCCGTCTTAGGCCTCAGGGTGGGTAACGCATTCACACCTTTTTGCTTATCCACTATTATTACCACAGTGTCCGTCTACCATCAGGCGACCTGTGCGGTAATTTTGCCTACCAATTACATACATACAAACCAAATAGTGAGCTGAGCTGTCTGACCTGCCATCTTTTCATACACTTATACAATCATACATATCTACTTACATACAAATTACAAATCAATTTCACTCAGTAACAATGGAACTCGAACAATTAATTTTTGAGCGCGATCTCGCCATGAATAGCATCCAACGTATCGTAGATTGTTCTAGTAATCTATCCGAATTTCGTGTCCGTGCCAAAGAATTAAATACAATTAAGAAAACATTCTTTCAAGTACAAACCAAAATTGAAAAATTATCTGCCAAACTTGGCGATTTTCCTAAAGAACAACATTTATCTATTCGGAACAACTTTGACTCATTATATTATGAGATACAAGTCGCGTTGGACGCTATGAAGGAGACACGACGACTATCCTTCGCGGGAGTGTCGGAGCCCAGTAGTGGGCACGACGCGCATGCTAACTGCAAGTCGCACGTAAAGTTACCCACTCTTTCGTTGCAAACGTTTGATGGAAAACTGACCGAATGGAATGCTTTCTATGACTTGTTCAAATCACTTGTTCATAATAACGAGGCACTTACGGACGTCGAAAGATTTCGTTATTTATTGTTGTCATTGAAGGACGAACCTTACAATTTATTAAAATCAATGCCCGTTACTGAGTCGAATTATCAAAATGCCTTGCAGGTATTAATCAATCGTTATGAAAACAAAAGAATCATTTCAACAAAACACGTTGACAACATTCTGGACGCCGAACCGGTTAACGAAAGGAATGTTGAACCTAGCTTACGTAACTTGCTAAATAAATATCACGAAAACATTACAGCCTTAGAATCCTTAGGGTTTTCAGTGTCGAACTGGAGTTTCGTTTTATTGAATATTTTGCTGCGCAAAATCACGCCTAGCATCCGAAGGCGATTTGAATTTTCATTGCGGTCGTCAAGCGACGTTCCATTAGTCACCGAACTACTCGACTTTCTCGATCGAGAGTTATCGGCGACGGAGGTGATGTCCTCAGCGCGGCCGTCCGCGCACTCGCCTATGGCTCAGGCCCGCGGCCCCGCCGGCGGGGCAGCGCCGGTAGTGTCCTCGCGCCACGCGATAGCGGCGCGACATGCGGCCTCTCTAGCACGCTCGCACTCAGACACGCAATATAATGCACCGCGCTCGCAGGATACTTCCTTTACTCGCTCCGCGCGAACAATGAGTGTTCATGCGGCGACATCAGCTGACTTTTTAAACAAAACTAAATGCGCTTACTGCAAAGATAATTCTCATCCACTATACAGGTGCGATACATTTCAAAAATTAAATTCACTTGAACGTAAACATTTCGTTAAGGAAAATAAACTTTGCAATAATTGTTTATTTATCGGTCATGACACTAAAGACTGTACTTCGCGCCACAGTTGCCGCGTTTGTTCTCAACGTCATCACTCTTCATTGCATGAAGATAAGCAGCCCTCTCCAAGCGTCATACTGACGTCGGAATGTACCACTTCCCCTGAGTTGCGCTCGGTAGCGGAAACTACATCTCCTCTTCAAGGGCATAATAATAAAAATTGCACTGTCTTACTGACTACCGCGTTAGTTAATGTCCGATCCATGGACAACAGTTCGAGTCCGCCGCGCCCCGTCCGCGCCCTCGTGGACCAAGGCTCTCAGGCCACGCTCATTACTGAGTCGTGTGTTCAGCGTCTCGGCTTGCCGCGTTTCTCTGCTCAAACGAGCACTACCGTCACCGGCATAGGTGATAGCAATGAACAACCGCGTGGGTACGTGTTGTGCGAGGTTACGCCCCACAACAAATCAGAACCCAAGCTGTTCATCGAAGCTCTTATTTTGCCTAAAATAACTAGCTACATTCCCAACGTTCCTGGTTCATTCGAACGTATTGAGCACCTTCAAGGGCTCACGTTAGCGGACCCAGAGTTGCGCTCTGCGCGTCCTGTCGCACTCCTTCTGGGGTCCGACTATAGTGACAGCATACTGCTTCACGACAATATAAAAGGCCCACAAGGCACTCCTGTGGCCATCAACAGCATCTTTGGCTACCTGCTCAATGGTAGAATTTCATACGCAAATTTCAATCAGGTCAGCACAAACCTTAGTACATGTCAATTGGACATGCAACTGCAAAAGTTCTGGGAACTCGAGTCAATACCCGAATGTACATTTCTCTCTCGCGAAGATGCTCTGTGCGAATCGATTTTCGTCGATACCCACTCACGCGATTCTAGCGGTAAATACACGGTAACTTTGCCCTTTAAAGAGAATGCCCTCTTGGTGAATCTCGTGCTATTGCACTCTCCCGTTTAAACAAACTTGAATGTAGGTTATCACGTGATCCTGCTCTGCGAGCCGATTATAATAAATGCCTTCAAGAGTACTTGGACTTGGGACACATGGAGCCAGTCTGCGACTCGGTCACTGACGCCATTCCCTACTATATCCCTCACCACTGCGTGGTGAAAAAGTCGGCAGCTACTACCAAGCTACGAGTAGTGTACGACGCCTCATGCAAGACGACATCGGGTCGTTCTCTCAATGATAACCTCCTTATTGGTCAAAAGTTGCATAAGGATATAGCTGAGGTTCTCTTGAAGTACAGACTTCATAAAATTGTCTTCACAGCGGACATCAAGATGATGTACCGCTTCATCAACATCGAAAAGGAACATCGCGACTTTCAACGGATCCTTTGGCGATTCTCCCCTCTCGATCCTGTACAGGAATTCCGCTTGTGCACGGTGACATTCGGTGTGGCCTCAGCGCCCTTTCTGGCTTTACGCACACTTCGTCAATTAGCGATTGATGAAGCTACTTCTTTTCCACTTGCTTCTCAAGTGCTTCTCAACGAAGTTTTTGTTGACGACGTCGTGACTGGTGCTAATTCAATCGAAGAAGCAGTCGTTCTTCAGCGCCAGCTCACAGCCATTTGCAAAGCGGGAACTTTCGAACTCCGCAAATGGACTAGTAATAGTTCTGAGTTTCTATCTCACATAAACCATGATGAGTCTAATCATGACGATGCACTCATCCTTTCGGCACTTGACTCCGACACTGCTGTCAAAGTCCTTGGACTCAAGTGGAATCCTAAGTCGGATACCTTCACCTATCAAACGGATATTCCCACATGTAAATGTACAAAACGTACAATGCTTGCAGAGATCGCTAAGATTTACGATCCTCTGGGCTTCCTTAGCCCCATTACGCTTTTCGTCAAGCACCTCATCCAGCTCTTGTGGGTATCGGGTGCATGCTGGGATCAATCTCCACCTCAAGGTATTAGCGACCAATGGTATCAGTTTGTACACGAACTCCCGCTATTACAAGACATAAAGCTGCCTCGTCATGTACTTCCTAGCACCCACCAAGTGCAACTTCATGGGTTTTCGGACGCCTCCGAAAAGGCATACGCTGCATGCGTGTACATTCGTGTCATCGACTCAGACGGCGCCATCAGCACACATCTCCTTCTAGGCAAAACAAAAGTGGCGCCTCTCAAGCGTCTGACGATAGCACGTCTCGAGTTGTGTGGGGCTCTACTGCTCTCGAAGCTCATGAAGAAGGTCATCGCGGCTTACAACGATGTCCTCACGTTTGACGAAGTCTTCGCGTGGTGTGATTCCACCATTACCCTTGCCTGGTTGCGGTCCTCCCCAGACAAGTGGCGTACTTACGTATCCAATCGTATAGCAGAAACAACGAGCAACGTTCCTGCCTCGCACTGGCACCACGTTCAGTCTGCGGACAACCCTGCGGACCCCGCATCCCGCGGATGTCTGCCTTCTAAACTAAACCATCAACTATGGTTCTACGGACCCTCCTGGCTTTCAATGCCACAGACGGAGTGGCCATCTTCAAGCGTGAATTGTCATACTGACGAAGAACGCCGCAAACACATTCTCGTGACTCAACACAGCGAACCTAGCTTAGAGTTCTTGGAGCGATTCTTATCGCTGCCCAAGATGTTACGTGTCGTTGCGTTAGTCTTTCGATTTTATCACAAATGTCGTAAATCCAAGTCTTACCCGACAAAGCACGTGACAGTTCCAGAGACCAAAGAGGTTCTTAATCGAATTATATCGCTCGTTCAACAGGAACACTTCTCCGAAGACATCCCTCGTCTCAAGGACGACGACAGATGTACTAAACGCCTTCAGAAACTGAAACCGTTTATAGATGACGCTACCGGGCATCTCAGGGTCGGCGGCAGAATAAGCCGCGCGAATATTCCGTATAATGCCAAGCATCAGATCGTTTTACCCAAAAACCATCATTTTACTAAAGTGCTTATCGATTACTACCACATGACCCACTTGCATGTCGGTCCGCAAACTTTGCAGTTCGCAATCGCCCAGACCTACTGGATTCTGTGCGCCCGCGACGCAGTTCGGATGCGTACTCGCCGCTGCGTCCGCTGTTTCTCTCTGCATCTCATTTCGGTGGAATTTTCGAGATTGCCGTGCGTAGCCTGAAAACTCATCTCTATCGAGTCATAGGTAAACTCACACTCTCACACGACGAATTCAACACTCTACTGTGTCAAATTGAGGCGGTGCTCAATTCGAGACCACTCTGCGCGATGAGTAACGATCCGTCTGACCCGTTACCTCTAACACCCGGACACTTTCTTATCGGGGAACCATTAACTTCTCTACCAGAGTTCGATTTATCAAACGATAATCCAAACCGTCTCGTCAGATGGCAGGTCATTCAGCAAGCAGTCCAACACTTTTGGAAACGCTGGAGCGTAGAATATCTACACCAGCTGCAACAGCGAGGCAAATGGTTCAACGAGAAATCTCACACACCCCTCCGCGAGGGTTCTGTGGTTGTGTTAGTCGACAATAACCTGCCGCCACTGCAGTGGCGCCTAGCGCGCGTGCAACGGCTGCACCCCGGCGCCGACGGCGTTACTCGTGTTGTCACTATACGCACCGGTAACGCTATTACCAAACGACCTGTAGTAAAGGTCTGCCCTTTGCCTCTCGAGTAGGCTATTATGTAAAAGGGTCCTTCTTAGCTTTAAGTTTTATTTTATCTTCCATTTGTAACTCAATAAAATAAGCATTATTTTATTTTTCGGCGGCATGTTCCGTACTTTTGCATATTCTTTAAATCAAGTCGTCAAAACTAGCACAGAACAAATCGTTGTATTCAAAATTCAAATCTAAACTCGACAAACGGGGTTTTCATGCAGACACTAGCTACAGCGCTCCGATTGGACGAAAATCATCGCCAAGTGCTGCCACCTACAACTTCTATCGTCTCTGTCAACGTCTGTACGCAACGGCGCTAACGTTCCTCGATTTTCTATCAAATTAAATTCCCAAAAAAAGGTGCTCGTGTAACTAGCCTGAAACGAACGCGTATTCCAAGATAGCCAGTATTACCTGTGGAGATTTGCTGAAGGGGGCCCCCTGGAGTATCTACGGTCCAGGAGCCAGGTGAGTGTCTGCATTTCTTTCCCTAAGCTTGTCGAAGGATTTACCCAACAATTGCTTATGATTAAGGTACAGATTTAGATGAAACTTGGTTTTAGAATCATGGAGAAAGTCAGTCAGGGGAAAGACTTAGGCTACTTTTTATCCCAGAAAGACGCAGAAGCGTGAAGAGGTAACCGACAGAAAGAATTACATTCGTATTTATAATTGACCAAGCGAGTGAAGTGAGCGAAGATGCAAAAGTAGACTATCGAGGTCTATAGCTCATAGATCCGTTAGTATTAGTATGGATGATATTAACATAGAAGAAGTATGGTAAACTTAGAATGACAACCTTCAAACAAATCAGCGTACGCCCGAAATAAGTGTTAAATGCGATAATAGATGTCGCTGCCTAGGTAGCATGCATACAAATTTGAACTCCATGAGCAACATATAGATGGCGCTGTACAGGCGAAGTATGAAAATTTGAAGCAAGCTATTTCCGATGTACGTCGTAACGTAAGGAGATTAAGTCTTATATTAATTACATTGTCTCTGATATTACTTACCCAGCTTTCCGAACAGCGCCAGTGCAGTTGAAGGAGGCCGCAGCGGCGCCGGTCTGCTTGCCCTTGTAGGGCGAGTTCATCGCGCTCTCGCCGGGGTCCTCTTCGTCCGACACCGCGGTCGTCAGTGACATCCGATCATCGTCCGATATCTGACAAACAAACATCATCATCAATCAGTAGCTAGAATAGACAGTAGTTACATATTTGAGCCTTTTGGGGTAGAAACGCTGGGATAACAAAAAAAAATATCGAGGCCTCTGGTAACCAAAATGCTGGGCTCTATGTCGCATAGAGATTGAGCATTGCCATTCAACGTGGCAATGCTGCCAGCATTTTGGGTACCATGCCTTGTAGTGTTGACCTACAGTTAGATTAAGGACATTTTTGTTATTTTATTTATTTCGGATTACAGTTTTGAATATATTTTCATAATCAATCATCATCATATCAGCCGATAGACGTCCACTGCTGAACATAGACCTCCCCCAACCAAACAAACTTACTTTCAGCATAATAGATTATTAAGAAGTACTTAATAGTACTTTTAATAAATACATTTTTGAAATAATGAAAATAACCCGACTTACAACATCACAAGGTATTCACAAAAAAAAAAACATCAAGGTGCGTTTACCCCAGTGGAGCACTTGCCCCGACTGACCTTATGTAGAAATAGCGCCAAATTTTAACACTAAAAACATACAGTCGAATTGAGGAACTCTTTGTTTTTTGAAGTCTATTGAAAACTCCACACAAATGACGCAAATGCCAACTCGGGCGGGACCATCCATTAAAAGTAGGAACTATTGACCAACTGGGCTTGTTGCGTTTTTTTATCGCAAAGAAACTTTACACGAAATGAGGGCGCGGCGACCGCAACATTGTAGCATTACGCTCCAAAGGGGTTAACCCTATTACTATTGGGATTGTGCTGTACGGGCCTGGCTTTCTGGCAAAGCATTGAAGCGGAGTAAAACTAGCGGACAGATATTTCACCCCTAAATTCGATGGCAATCATTCGGTTCATTCGCACGATCACACTCTCTGCTCAGTTAGATTCAAATTCGGTGCGGGCAAATATTTCTTCGATTGTTTACGATGACCTATAGGTACTCCTATCTATGTCCAATCATGCTTTGAGAGAATTCTATTTGCAAGCATATTTGATCAAGCGGAGAATAGGAATCGACTGCACTTCAAACGGTACTGTTTTGTATATTGTGTAAATATACATATTTTGTATAAAAGATAACAATACACCTATATATTACGTTGTATATTTTTTGTCAAATACTAGTTGGCTCGGGGAACTTCGTATCACTGCGTATTCCTATATAAAGTTATTGTTCTGTCTTTAGATGTTCCACGACATTCATTGACTGTTGGCGGTACGAAGTTCGCTGGGTCAGCTAGTACTAATATATAAAATGTAAGTAGTAAAATTAATGTTTGGAAACTAAATATTTACCAGTTATTTAAGAGGAAATTATAGACTTATGGTATTCATTCTTTCCCTGACAATAATTGTTCTACTTATACGCAAAGGCAAAAACTGCTTATTGGTTTGTAGATGAAAGGGTTGTCTTCAAAGCACCATTATGAAAGGAAATGACATGTATCATTGAAACCACAAAAAAAATGTGGTTCCGATTTACTTACTTAAAATTATCTATATTTACCTATATTAGAAAACACTAATTATATTAATAAAATGACTTCTCACTGACATGGTTTATTAGAAACTAACTTTCACGACTTCGTCCGCCGGGAATTTGGTCATAGCGTTCCCCCGAAAAGTATCGATTTTTCGGAATAAAAGGTATGCCTATATCCTTCTTTGGGACTCAAAGTATATCCACACCAAATTCCTTCTAAGTAAATCGGTTAAAGCAAGAAGAGGTAACATACAGAGTTACTTTCGCATTTATAATATTAGTATGAATGTAAGTAATTACTCGTATGGCTGCCGGCGTCTTATAAGTACCGATATATCGTTACAGGGAGGAAACCCTCCGTAAGCGTGTTACTCGAGCCGTAACTAAATTTATTTCTTGTACATCAGTGAATGGAAGTGATTAAGTTATATTTTATTACGAAACGAAATGAGGAAGATTTTCTAACGTAATTTTCAATGCATGGGTAGGTAACGAAGATTCTCTGAAATAGTGAGAGAGTCATTGAGGATCGTGACCGTAAACCCTGTTAATTCTTAGTTGTCATATTTGGTAAACAAAATTCTAACCTCAAAACGCTACTTTTGGGATGGGTACAATAGGCTTATTACTGTATGAAATCACCGTAAAGGGGCATCTCTTGAGTGATATTTGCTCTGTGATTCCTTTATTTACGCTTACATAGCGGATAGTCCAAAAATACTCACATTATCCCAAAAAGATTTTAGGTTAGAAATTTGTTTACGAAATAAAACAAATACGGATAAGCAGACAGAGCATTATTTTTGACCCCCCACGCAAAATAAACAGATTTAACGGTTTAAAGATTATTATCTATTTTCGGATGGTATCGGGGCTTATTAAATTTTCATTTTATTTCATTATTCTTACATAATAGTAGGTTTATTTTATTTTTAGGGTTCCAAACCTCATGAGGTAAAAACGGAACCCTTATAGGACCAATCTTCCGTTGTACCGTCCGTTCGTCTGTCACAGTCAATTTTCTCCGATTAAGTTGAAATTTTGTACGTATATGTTTGTGACCCAAAGACGGACGTGAAACGAAAATAAATGAATTTTAAGCATAGACCCTATTTTAGGAGGCTAAATTTGAAAAAAATATTAATGAAGTTTTTCAAACTATATTGTGTGACATATCAAATGAAAGTACTTTTTATGAGGATCTCAAATTTTTTTTTTTCATGGTATTTGAAATCTATCATATAAAAGAGCTTATCCTGTGGAACGGTTTAAAAATTACGTCATTGAAAATAATCAAGGGTCGGAACCCTCTCCACGCGAGTTTAACTCGCTTCTTGGCCGGTTTTTCTCTACGTTGTATTTGTAATAGTTAAGTGAAGTAATTTACCGCATGTCTGTCACATGTCTAAACTTTGAAGCAAACGGGAAAAGTTTGAATGTGGAACATTAACTACCGGGTAGTTAGCGCCCTCTGAAGGGTCTGCCTAGAGCGAAAACGCTCAATGAAACCAGGGTTGGTTCTAATATTCTCATTTACTCGGGGGTTGAGTGTTCATTGTATAATAAAGAAGAGAAAGTATTTTTCTTTAATTTTGACTTGACAGTCAAAGCTAAATTATAGTTGATTTAAAATTTTCTTTAAAAATACTTCCTTACCGTGTTACGTATTGGGGTTTCCCTTAAGTAATCATTTAATCAGTTCATACCATCAGATTAACGACCTTCACCAGGTCCTTTTACAATACAATACAAATATCTAATCTTTATTGAACACCACACAATATAGAAAAAAAAGAACAGAACAAAAGATCATTAGTTGTATTCAAGATGTTGTTAAAACGGACTGCGATCAGATCAAGATGTTGATAGAGCCTTAGGTACTTTTTTTTTAGTTACGTAAAAGTACCTTAAATTTACTACAGTGTAGGTAAAAAAGTTACGTGTATTGCTCATTCCGGGTTGGTGCAATTTACAATAAAATATCTAAGATAGTTGTTGCATCGCTAGTTTTGAATTTAATTGTAGAGCTGACAGCTTCTTCGCTCAACGCTTGAGTATCGCCATACAATGCGGAAATGGTGCCAGCATCTTCGGTACCATCCATGCCGCGGGGGCCGTTTTTAGATTTTGTTAAATTTTTATGTATTTTTAAGTAGTTTTTGATACTTGTTTAGTATATTCTGTTTGTTATTGTTACTATAAATTTAAGTGATATTGGAAGTATATTGTAATTAAATTTAAAATATGCCTTGCTCTTTTGATCGCTACACAATGTGCGGGGCCAAGGCAGCAGGTTCTTTGAGGCGCACCCTCTAGTCTATGACCCTCGAGACCACCCACCCCTTTCACGACAGAAAACCCGCCGGGTTTCTTCATAAATTTAATTTTAGTACAGTGCAACCAGCATTGCAATTTCCAAAGAAATACTTAGGTATGCAAAAGGAGACGATGATGAGAAGTAATAAAATTCGTACCGTGTCATAGGTTTTTAATTTTAATTTTTTAACAAACAAGTTTACATGTTTGTTATTATTACACGCCATTGGGAGAAAAAAGTGTACGGGTATTTAAGTGTGGTATGTGAAAATAAATTGCGTACTACAAATATTCTCCTTGACATCTTGAAATTAACCAGTATAGTTTCCTATTAACGGACATTATAAAGTCATTAAATTTGGTCATTGATTGGTAGTTATATCAGCAGAATACCTATAGCGAATACCTAAATTTATTCACGACACCTTACTTTATTATGACTATGGTACTTATTATTATAGTTATTATGACTAATGGGCATTTCTACACCTTTCTACATGAATAACATTTTTATTTTCAAGGCACATTCGCGCTAAAGTCCACCGCAGAATTTATGGCTGACGAACAGTGAAAGTTCTTTCTAAGTAGGGATTTCATGAAATTGTATCTCATAGAGGGGGTGAACCGGTAAATCCTCGAGCAGCCTGTGGGGTTTCAAACTTGGTAACGAAACGATATAAATGGCACTCCTTTGCCAGATTTTCTTTGATGGTGCGGCTGGTTTACTTTAATGTTTAAATTAAGGTTTCTATTCATCTTGAGTATTCTCGTGAGTGGCTACTGAGAGTAGTCAATCGTGAATGTACCTATCCTGTGGTTTACTTAGCTTTACTTTTAAGATAAGCTGTATTAACTGTTAAATATTTATTTATTGTACAGTTAAAGGATTGTAGAAATGAATGTGAAAAACTTAAAAAGCGGCTAGTTATTTAATTTATCATTGTTAAACTGAGAGTTTTAACAGTACGAGTTAGGTACGGCAGCCTGCATTTCTGTCAATCCTTTGTTAATACAAAGTTGTCAGTCTGAGTGGAGATGCATTTAAACTTTCCATTGCGTTTAATATTAGTCCCTTTTGGCACCCCAAAGCCAGTTTTAACTCGATGGCTACTACGTATACCTGTTTAGCAAAACCTCCCCTAGTTAACTAGAAAGTCGGAGTTTGGAACAAAGTTCCAGCACTGCGGACCATTTTAATGCACCAGCTTTTAAGCAATCGTGGAGTAAAATGTAAGTACCTACGTACAGGTAAATCAAAGTGTTAAACAACGATTTAAACTTTTGGGCACAGTTCATAATGACGCAATTTAACGGTTAATAGGTTAATATAAGTTAATATAACGTTAAGGTTACTTTATATTTGAAATATATATTAATTCGCGATTCGTTTAATTAGAAATACATTTAAATAACCATCAAAGTAAACGGAAGGGCACAAAAAGCTAGCTAAATATTTTACACACAAATAGAGGGTTATTTTTCAAGGAAAGGAGAAGGCCTCATTAGCAGGAAAGGAAATTGCGCTTTCCCGAGGAGGAAACTAAAATAAGGTCAAAATGTTATCTAGCTATCCACCACTAGCTTTTTATCTCACCATAATGAATTGGGCGGGTCACTAGTTTTCTGAGTTCTTGCATATTAAATCTGCTCTTACATGAGAGCGAGTGAAGAAACTTCAAGTTATTTACAAAAAAAATGTTTCATATTTTTCTTACCTTTCTGAGAAACGCCTCATTGCAAGTTTGAGCCGTGCCTTTCCAATGGTAATGTCGATATCTAACATTACCAAGTAACTTGGTACCATGCAGTATCGATACTTCGTAGACGATGCGCCGTATGTTGAGCACGTCGGTACGCTTCTTGTACTTATTGAGCTTGCGCCGGCGCACCATGCGCTCGTCCGGTTCCGAGTACTCGCCGGTGCTCGTGAGACCTTCCTCGGCCGCCCAGGCACTCAGCACGCTCTCAATGAAACTGAACAATTGTTGTACGTTGGGCTCTAATTTACTAGGTATAAAGAGATAAGGCGAAACGGTTTTCTTCGGCACAATAGATTTCTCTACGGGTTCATCTTCGGGCGGAGGAGCAACGTCGTGATATGGGCAATTGTGAACCTTGTGATGGTGGTGATGGTGATGGTGATGATGCTTGGTTTTCCGTTTTGCCACTTTCTTCGTCGCGCTGCCGCCGCCCTCCCCTTTGTCCACAGTTTCGCCTCCACTCGAATGAGAGTCTCCACTGCGCTCCCTGCGTGGTTTGGGTTTGCCGTTGGACGTAAGCGCAGCCAGGGCGCCTGCGGCTAGGCAGCAATGATGAGCCACGCAACAGAAGCGAGCGTCGCCTTTTCGGAGGCCAGTGTGAGCCTTGTGGCAGAAGGAGACGTCGGGAACCCGCGCTCCGAGCGCCGCCAGGTGCGCGCGGTCGGCGCACACCTGCATGAGCAGGTTCTCACCGAAGTGCACAGTCTTGTGCCTGCGGCGACGGAGGTGCATGACGGTGTCGCTGCCAGCCAGTGAGGGCGGCGCGGAGACGGAGGCGGGCTTGGCACGGGGCTCGGGCGCGCGCGCGCACCGCGGCGGCGGCGCGCGATGCGTCTCCACCATCATTGGCGAGCGGCGGCGGCGGAGGCCAGGCGTCACCTCATGTCGCGCCGACGCCGGCCGACACCTGCCTTGCCGCTCCGCTCCCGGTTCTGCTTGCGCTCCTGCCGCGACGCTGCCTTCACCTCCGTTATCGTCTTACTTTCGACATGTTTCTAAATTGTATGTCAATTCAAAAGTCATTTTGAGTAACACAATCGACCAACTTTTATAACATTGTTTTCATTTTATTTGCATTGTTTATATTATGTCTTAACTTTGAGCTAGTAAAACACGATTAAATTCACCTCTTTTGAAAGATATGATTACTTATTACGTGAAAAGACAAGACAATCCACCGAATTATCCGAACAAAAAACCAAGTAAGTAGGCAAACATGCTTCACAAAAACGAAGTGTACCCTCCGCATACATGTGCGTATTATAATGTCTTACGCTTGCTGGTGGGAAAATATATTCAAACAAGAACGTGCCAACGTCCTATGTTTTATGAATATTGCGCTATGTCCGCGTATTTTACGTTGTAGCCGGTTTTATATTCTCCAAGAGTTTTATGGAACGTTGGCAAAGGCAACTATGAACAATTATACGGGTAATCATAAATCACGTTAATCGAGTGTGCATAAAACAGAGACTTGAACGTTTTACACGCACATCTCACAGATTAAAGTCCCATTCGAGTGGATTGGTACTCATGGTTAATGCAGCGTGCTCTTCGCTCTGAAGGAAGTTTACGATACCTGCCTGTTGTCAGATCTAAAGATTAACCTCGTGCTAAGTTGTCTATAATTAAACTACTATACTTCAAAGCTATGCATGTTGTAGCAACTGGGCCGTATATAAATTTAAATGCGAAATACAAATTTGTATTATATAAATACACCAACAAATGCTGGGCTGACAAATTTTATTGTTATAATATCAACCGAAACAGATAAAAAAGAAAATAGGTGAACGGATTCGGAACGGAAGAAAAATGTACATTTAAAACGGGGATCTGAAGTAATCGGCCTGCAACTGAAGTGGGTTGTTCTCTGCAGTAGACGTTAACAAGCTGGCAGGGCGCAGGTTAAAAAATTGACAATAGAATTCGTCGTATCTATAATTGAGCGAAATACTCCGTATTTCAATTGGAAGCTGCAGTGGAAATAAATAATGGGCCACTGTGAAAACAATCTTGCTTCAAACTGACGTCTTACTTTCAATCTTAGCAGAGTTAAGATGAAAATAAACAGTCTGTAAGTTGGATTCATGGTGGAAGAATGACGTATCTTTTGTAGTTCGTCGCGTTTTAATTACGCTAATAGCAGACGCGAACTTTCGTGAGTTGAAAGTAGGGCGCGACGACGCACTGAGGCAGAGTGGCACCACATCGGTGCGGACCAACGTCGTGTCGCTGAGTGGCGGCTTTACCGGACCGCCCGCGGCCGCCGCAGTGGCTTAACATATCGGCGCTCATAGCTTTACGTAGCATGAAGTTGATCAAGGCAATATTTTATTGCACAGTTATATAGAGACTTTTATATTTTAATATAGTCACTGCCCGCGACTTCGTATGCGCATTAAAATGTAAAATCCTATTTTCCCAACACTCCCCAAGGAAACTACACTCAACAGCAATGAAAACGGGTCACTTTGTATATGATTTTTCATGCAAAGTGACCCGTTTTCATTGCAGTTGAGTGTATATGCCAAATTTCTGCTGAAATTTGGCACTGATTGATGATACTGGTCAGTAGTTAAGGCTGTGCGTTCTCATCAATCAGTCAGCCAGTAACGGAAGAGTTCTATATAATGTATTTCTTAATACTGAAAGCCCTTAAATTTTAAACTTTTAATCATATGTTGTCCGGAGAGAACATTGGTGCATCTTTAAACAAGAAAAAAATAAAGAATTATAAACTTAAATAAAAGTAGGTACCGACATTTATGTACTCGTAAGTAAACCTTCCTGCATTAAATGGTAAAAGAAGATAAAAATTACATTTTAGTGTCCAATTTATTTTCAAAGAGAAAATAAACGTAAAGTTAGTAAAAAATATCAAACCAACTCGGGAACTAACAGCAAAATGCAAATGAATAAATTAAAACAACAGCAAACTGCTAAACAGCAGGTTTCTAAATCAAAATCGCAGAGAGAAGTGAACTAATTGATAATCTCAAGGGAACTTCACTTCAGGTTCTGGTTCCGTTAGATATTACAAATAATAATATGCTTATCTTGTACATGGCAGCAACGAGAAGTTTCCAAACTTGGTGAGATTCTCGAAGCCCGTCCAATCATCAGAGCTCATTATGATTTTAAATATCTCTAATGACGGCATGAAAGGTTTTTAATTAGTCACATCTGCAAGTAAACAGCGAGGCGGGGCCCGGGGCCGGGTATACTTTACACAGCCTCTAATAGACAATAAACGATTGTCTCTGCAAAATTTTATTTGCTTTCATCGCTAAGTTCACGAGTAGAATAAAAGATTAGAAGTTAAAAGGCCAACATGAATAGATGGCAGCGAAGAATGCTTTTAGTACATACTTGTATCTGCTTCCTCTTGAGGTAAAGCGTATTTTATATGTGGAGAAAATTTATGGCACTCTTTATTTTTGTGTTAAGGAAAATCTTTCTGTTGGATTATTGTGATCTTTCTTGCGCAGTGAAATGCGGCCTGAAGAGGCCATGATAAGTATGGCGGAGAGGCAGTACTCTTGGTTTTATACTGGCACGTTTGCAAAATAGTTCGTAAAAGACAAACAACACAATTTTACAAGGATCTAGTTGTAATCAGAAACTACTTAATAAAAAATAGCATTTCATAATTGAAAATGGTTGTAAGAATGTAATTTAATTCTCAAAATGAAGAAATATTTTTCATCTTGCACAATTCACCCCTAGGGCGGTTAGCTTTATTAGAAACATTCCATAATAGGCAGATAGTACTTTATATTGAAAGTTTAATCTAAATTAGGAATTTCCAATCTGAGCCGTACTTGGAAAGTTTCAAACAAGTTGACTTCAAACGTTTCCCACGATAGAAATGAGGCGAAACAGAAATTACCAAACTAAATAGGACACACGTTTCAAAAGGTAGAAAAGGCAATCCCCGAGGTAGAGATGGGATCGGTGTATTGAAGCAAAGCAAGCCGGTTCGGTATCCATTGCCAAATGCAATTTGGGACGCCGTACAAAGTGATTACTTATCGCATGTTGAGGATAGGAGGAGGTACGGCAGCTGGGTCCTAAACAAGGTTATGAATTACTTATTTTATTATCACACGTGGATAAAAAGCGCATAAATTGCATGAACCAACTCGTAGCCATTAAGCGAATAAAATATTTACTAGACGTTTATTACATTAGTGACTTCGTGTCGCTATTTCATTTCGAATTTTCATTTACTCTATTGCAGCACATAAAACAATTGCATTGTAAAGCATCCAGTTATCTACGAGTATGATAACAACGAATTAGCCTTATTTAAAGTAATCGAGTGTTAAATCTGATCTAGATACACACACAGTGCGTTCAGTGATTGCAATCATGGCAATGGTGACTGCAATCAGTGGCGAGTACAACAATAGGCAATTATTGAAACCTGATACCACATTATATTAGTTAAAATAGCTCCAGTGGTACAATGGATCCAGTGCAATTACGGATTCCGAATGAGTCACCGCAGGCGGGTGGACGTATTCATTCAGGCGTCCTGCATTGCACCAAATTCCAATTGGTTTTGTTGTTCTATTTGTTCTTTTTAATTGGAACAACAACGCTTGGTATACACAGCCATTGTTTCAAACACCCCTCTTATTCTACTGCTATCCGCCCTACAAGAATTAAATAAATAAAAGTGAACGCCTAAAGTAAATAAATCTAGTACCAATCCGCAATCTAACGTTATCAAAATAATTCGGTGGATTGTCTTCTTATCACTTGTAAAATGAATCAATATTTCTGTATTATCATTATTGTCGAGTTAACCGATTACTTAGGTTACCATTTGACAGCCGGCAGTGAGAATAACGAAGGCACTTCAATTGAATTTTGATAACGAAACGCTAAAGTCGTTCTGACGTGGTATCGCCGCGAAGAGAGGCGTACACATCACTGTAACATGCTCAGCGACGGCATGACGCGAATTAGCATCAATCGACGACGATCGGTCATCGCCGCATTACAGGCGAGCCGCGAGTCGGTTTAAGTTTATACATAAATAAGTTTTTTTTTCCAGTTACATAACCAAGCACTGAGTACACAATGGGACGCCCCAACGCCCCGGCGGCCCTCGCTACGACTGGTGCCAGCACGCGTCGACGGAGGGTGGTTGCGATCGTCAAACTTCGTTACGATTCGGAGCAGAACGATCGTATGTCCTCGGGCGCGCTCGGAGCCCGCGCGCCTGCGGGCGCCCCGCCGCCCCCCGCCGCCGCCACTGAACCAACCAGCCTTTCATTATTTCCGACTAGCTTTCCGCCTTGCGGTGCCGTCCGCTAATTTTCCTAACTTATGCGTTATTTATTGGTAACAATCATTCAATTGAAATTAATACAATTCATCATTTCAGATGTCGAAGTCTTGAAATAACAAAACCCTCAATGTTCATTTATCAAAATTATACGATAATTGGACGCAGTTCTGCAAACCAGATCCAACCCACAGCATGACAGTTTTGAGAAAAAGCCGTTTTTGTTAAAAATGTGTGTACAAAATTTTCTATAAATATTTTTAATAAAGTTTGAATGCACAATTATAGAAGATGGCTAGCTCTATTAATTGTTATGTTAATCTGATGCAAAAAGCATTTATTACCTGATTTAGAACCAATAAATGGGGATGGATCTTTTTAATAAAAATGCGAATGTGGGTTGGATCTTTGTTTATTTAATAAAAAAAATAAGGGAAAATTATATTTACACGGTTTTTTTAAATGAATTTTAATCAAAAAGGGCACAAATACTAAGGCAAACGTGTAGCATGAAAAGATTTTAGCAAAAACAAAATATTTCATACAAAATTATCAACAGAGACGAAAACTGCAATACTTTAGTCATAAAGAGAATTCGAACAAAACGTATGAATTAATCTGTAACTTTTTATATATAATTTCCAGTTTTCGTGTTAGTAAATGTCTTCTACTTCAAAGTCAGGTTGTCCTGAAAACCCTTCCAGGTCATCATCCTTCAACCGTTGGTCTGGAATAAGTTCAGTGTAAAAAAGGTGGTATTCCTGTGGAATCAGGTGAAAGAGAATTTTCAAGTCCTTCAACTTGGCTTCGAGAATAGAATTCCCACAGGTCAAAGTACCTCTACTTCTTTTTTGTGAGAATAGCCCCTAAGTGAACGTTTTTTTTAAATATATTCGTCCACCAACTCTTCGTCAAGGTTGCTCGCCTGTAAATTTTGAACATATCCTGTATTTTAACTATATCCCTAATCTGCAGCCGTGGCAGCTTATTCCCGTCTATAGTTTTCTTCCTAGTTGTTCTCTAAATTGTATTGAAAATAAAAAGTAGGTATAAAAACGTGCAAGAAGACTTCAGTTTAAGATGAATGTTCACCGTTGTAGCAAAAACTACTTTATATCATCAATAAAATTAGAGAAAGTATAACTAACAGGGAGAAACTACTTATATACGAGAATAAGGCTGCAGATTAAGGAAATAGAGATAAAATAACTGGATAGGTATCCTTCCAAATCTAAAATCCAAATTTTGAACATAGGTAGGTACCTATGTTCAAAACTTACATGACGACCAACCTCGACGAAAAGTTTGTGGTCGTAGATATATTAAAAAAAGTTCGTTCGGGGGCTACTCTCACAAATGAAATAATGGAAGTATAGTGTGCCAAAGGGCCTATGAAAAAACCTATACACTAAACTTATTCCAGAAGAACGCTTGGAGGATGATGACCTGGAAGGATTTGCAGGACAACTAGACCTTGAAGTAGAAGACATTTTCAACAATGAAAACTGAAAAATCTAGGAAATAATTTACAGATTAATATATAGGTTTTTCGGGATTCCTTTATTGGTCTGATTTTTGTACAAAATAAGTAAATACTTTATTTTTGCTGGAATTTTTTCATTCCACATTTTTTGCTATTGTTGCCTTTGTATTCTTGCTATTTTTCTCCAAAAAAAAACCGTTGAAATGTTTTTTCCCTTATTTGTATTAAGAGTATTAAGACCCTGTAAATCAACAAGGATTCAACCCACATTCAACATTCTTACTTTTTTATTGAAAAGATCAATCCCCTTTTATTTACCGTAAATCAGGTAATTAATACTTTTCGCGAAAGAATATCATAAATCCACAACTCTATTTAGTGAAAATGATTACGTAAAAATACTTCCATGTGTTAAAATATTTTCCATATGGAACCAAGTCACATGAACCCTCATAAAATTGAACAATTGAGGCTATTTTTAATATGCAAACAAGATTCAAGATACATGGTTTCATATAACTGTGAAATCTTTATTTTGCAAACGGGATCCAACCGCGCTTGGTCCCTTATAGAGTTATAAAATTATACGTCTATGAGGTACCATGTGAAATGAATCTTGTTTACAAAATATGGATTTGCTGTTTTGTGGAATGGTAACTTTGTCAACATATTGTTTTGATAGGTTAAAATGGTCAGATCATTTTGATTTTTATAGGGAAGGTGTAAGGTGCATTTTAAAACCTATCTGCATATTTAACTCAATTTTGACAGGTGTGTGGGTTGGATCTGGTTTGCAGAACTGCGTCCAATTATTAATACTATGAACCAAGTCAGTTATACAGATTCGAGAGAAATAATTAATTCTGAAATAAGGTAATGTTCCTAAAATTACACTGGAACACCTTTTGAAAGGGTACGATTTACTCGTACCAATTATAAATTACAAATTTGTTTGCCTGAAAATGGTTGAACTTTAGCAATATCGTAAATCTAGACAAACTTTGCAAATGTACGTTGAGGTGAGACAATAAAATAGGTACCTGGAGTTTTCTCGGTGCTGGCTTAATCTAATCATAGTAGGAATTACAGAGCGTTATCTTATGGCTGTCACGGCTGTGAGCGCTTTACGCGGAAAATATCCTGCCGTCTGCGTGCCACGTTCCGAGAAGCAAAAAGTCATCGAATAAAAATATGCGACTTTTACGTGTTGGTGCCCAGCGGGGTGAATGCACCTAGGGCGGTTATTTACTCGGCGAGATTAGTGGCACACGCCATGGGGTATTGATTGATGTCATTTTTCCGTTTTCCTCGGAATATTTCGATAATATTTTAGTACCGGCAGTGATAGTCGTCCATCATTTTTAATCGTTGTCGGGGAGATAATATTATGAAAATAAATGTGCGCCGCATCGTATTACTTACGTGATTAAAAAACGAACGTTGTTTTCCTACGTTCACGTTTTTCATGGCGTAGCTACGCCATGAAAAACTTGTCTCATTTACGACTTCGAGGACTTCTACTCTAAACAGACTTTTTACAAGTTCAGGACTTGTAAAAAGTCTGTTTAGAGGAGAAGTTCAGTAATTAAGAGTGGCTTGACCCATTTTAATAATTGAATACGTTGAAGTTTTGTTGAATACTTTTTTTCGTGCCTCTGCAACAAAATCTGTGATGTCAGTGGAGGTACCTAATTGATTCAGCATGGCATGAGTGGAGATCTATTTACTGTGCGACGGCACTTGAAAGCGGCGGCTGAGTCGCGACGGCTGTATCATCGCTTCAATACGAGCTCAATATCAATTAATTCCCGCTCGTGAGCACCAAATGGAAGATAATTGCAGTTTTTAGGTACCCATCCGAGTGGAAACCTCATCAAAGGGCCAATTTGTGCGCACTTTGTCCTGTCCTCAGTTCTTATACGAGTACCTATACATATAAAAAAATTGTAATAATGTACTCACTTCAATAACTTTGTAGAGTCGAAAATTTCATTGGAAGTTTGTTCAAAATGTGAGTTATATTTTGCATCGTTATTACAAGTTTGTTAATACTTGTTAGTTCACATTAAGTCACCTCGTGTAGATTTTTAATGCAAATACTGAAATTGAATTATTTAATTTTCATGAAGCATAAGTATGTACTATTTTTAACATTAAGTGTTTGAAATTTGTAGTCAATTACAATATATCTTTATTCGTACAAAATCAATATCTCTAAAATCCAACTGTATTTTATAATCTACTAGCCGATGCCTGCGAACTTCGTCCCGCGTAGACTTCGAATTTGCGTACCCGATGATACTATACATACAGACAGTCATAGTTATACAAATATTGAGAAATTGGTTTGACCCGTGGAAAACCCTTTCCCGTGGAAATATCGGGATAAAAAGTATCCTATGTTATTGCCCGGGTCTCAAACTATCTCCATACCAAATTTCATCTAAATCAGTCCCAACGAGGCGACGTGAAGGAAGGACAAACAAACAAACACACTTTCACATTTATATTATTTTATGGATATTGGGGAAACTGATAATCTATAGCTATAATTAAAATTAAATAAATGAAAATTAATTTACGTAATACTGTTTTTTGGCTGTTCCTTTGTATTTATCCCGATTTCTTTTCTTTCTAAACCTTCCCTGAATCATAGGGAATAAAACAAAAAAGAACCATGGCTCAAGAACTGCTATCCCTATGATTCAGGGAAGGCTTAGAAAGAAAATAAATCGGCATAAATACAAAGGAACCGCCAAAAAAAAAAAACATTTTATGTATGGGACTAGCCTTCGGGCGATACGAAGTTCACCGGGCCAACTAGTAAATAATAAATACCTATAATTCTGCAACTTAATTAAAAACCGTTGATGAGGTGGGAATAACAATGTTCTCACTAATCATTGATCTATTATAAGTAAGGATTCACAATCAGCCGGAGAAAAATGTCCCATCTAAACGGGTGCCCGAACAACTCGAGCACCCGTTTGGCGCTCAGTAAATTTGACACTTAAGTCTTATATCGTTAGGTTTACTTTTGTATTAAATATTTATCTTGACACATATTATAAAGAGGCGTTATTTGCATATCGAAACGCATTTTCTAATGTCAGTTTGCTCCATATATTTTGACATATTCTGTTAGGTACTGTTCGTCCATACGTTATTATAGGTCAATGCTATCTACTACATGATTTATTTTGTTTACATGTGTAATATTTGCGAACTTCAAGGTGTGACTTTATATTTACGTGCGGCTTTGTCCTTAATGCGCATTAAATTTGGTGCGCGACGTAAAACGTAAGCGCAAAAAGATGCTGTGGTTTTATTGTGGTCGCTCGTAAAAGAGTGTTTGCCGTCGCCTTAATTTGCTCGGGAAAAGTTAACGCCTATTATGCGCTCTGCCCTTGTTAGCTCGCTCATCCAAAATTAAGATTCTGGTTTTATCATTTGAGTTCCCTCTGGGATGTTGTCGGCTTCACAAATTGAAACGCGGATTCGTGCTTATTTTTGAACAAACAAATACAATTCTTAAAAATATTCGCTAAGACTGTAGCGTGTAGCAAAGCGCGAAATTACAAAATGAGGTAGGGGACAATTTATGCCTGAATTACATTATTTGAAACATGGATTTTTCTTTATTGGGTGGATTTCCGTCAATCTTTCTTTATCGAAACTGTTTCTTCAAACCAATTAAAATTAAACCATCACCACAACAGCCTATTTACGACGGCCTACTGCCGATTACAGGCCTCCTCTCATCACGAGAGGGCTTGGGCTATAGTCCCAACGCGGGCCCAGAAAATTTAACCCTTA
The DNA here is from genome assembly GCA_963971205.1 of Aethes cnicana. NCBI lineage: Eukaryota > Metazoa > Arthropoda > Insecta > Lepidoptera > Tortricidae > Aethes > Aethes cnicana. The sequence continues at coordinate 10,505,425 of OZ020276.1, forward strand.
CTTGAAACTTAGAATGTTAGAAACACGGATCTTGATACACCAACTGGGAGAATTTGAAGGCTACAATTATAACCAGGTCCTTATATATACATATGCATAGAGTACATTATACATGACATAAGCCTACAATCGGCCGCATGCATAATAATCTCCAACCACGGCTGAAATTACAGCCATCATCTTAAACCAGAAGCGGAAAATTTCATTTGAGCGTGAAAACGTCGGGGCTTAGATGTGTTTTTAAGATTTAAATTAAGTATGATAACAGAACAGAACGTGTGTGCTCGAGGTAACGACGCCGGTGATGGAGCGTGTGATACGGGTCGGGAGGCGACACGCCCGGGTGGCGCCCCCAACCAAACCGTAACTTACGTAAAATTATCCACTACTCAATTCTTTGTCAAATTGTTATTGATATTCCACCGCGCATTGTTATATAGATAAACGTTGATTTTTACTGTGCAATGAAGCTATTTTAGGAAAGGGAGATGTTTTGTTTATATAATTATGAAAGTCGAAGTTAATGAACTGACGTTTATTCGCATAATTTTGTTTGGTTTTTCTTTTCGGGTTCATGAAACTTCACAAAATATAGCAGATAGTCTATCTGAATTTGGATTTTTTTATTTACCTAATAGGAAAAAGAAGGCTTGTCGCTTTTTTTGTCTGTTAAGTCTGTTTACTCGATTTTTAGGGTTCCGAAGTCCACTAGGAACCCTTATAGTTTCGCCATGTCCGTCCGTCCGTCCGTCTGTCCGCACTATTTCTCGGAGATGCTTAGTTCTAGAAAGCTGTAATTTGGCATGAATATACATATTAGTTACGCTGACAAAGTGGTACAATAAAATTTTGAAATATATTTTTTTATAGGGTACCTCCCCTACTCGTAAAGTGGGGATGTAATTTTTTTTTCTTGCGTACCCCATAGTGCGGCATATCGTTGAATAGGTCTTAAAAAAATATTATGGGTTTGTTAAAACCATTTTTTGATTAAGTGATGCGTTTGTGAAATATTAAGCTTTAAAGTGCTATTTTTTGTTAGAGTCACGTGTCCCCCCCCCCCTGCCAGCTAAATGGTGGTATTTGGATGGCTGAAAAAAATCACGGTTATGGCATATATAACGTAGTTGAAAGGAAAACTATCACAGCTAAGTAGGCTGTACAAACTTACGAGTCATAGTCGACCAACTTATGAAATGATTAAAAAAACAATGATTTTTCTCGAGCGGCAGGGGCGTCGGGCGGGCACGTCATACCACAGGCTAGCTAGATGCTAGTAAGTCTTAGAAAGGTACTGTGAGCATCGTCAACTTCGGAACCCTATAATTTGCGCGTGGCCCGACACGCACTTGTTAATATTTGAAATATACTAGGTACCTCAACATTTTAGACCTGTCCGCTCAAAATCATGAAATTTAGTTAGTAAGTAACCAATCAAAACGCAAGAATTAAGACATTACAGTGAAGTAGCCGTCGACCAAAATATAAACGCGGTGGTATTCTAACGGTCAGGGGTTACTTAGTTAAACCTACATATGTACATATGTTTATAATACTGAATTTTGAAAATTAACTTTTTATTTTCTCACGTGCCATGTTCTCCCCAAGACTACATGGGAAAGCAATCTTATTATCATCATAATCTTTTCCCAGTATCCCACATTACTTGGGGTCGGTACAATTTGTGCCTTTCTTCCATTTCTCTCTATCACCCGTCATCTCCAAATTTACAACATTTCTAAGCATATCCTGTGTGAAACACACTCCATCCACACCTTTTTAGGGTTCAGAACCTCAAGAGGTAAAAACGGAACCCTTATAGGATCACTCGTGTGTCTGTCCGTCCGCCTATCACAGTCGATTTTCTCCGAAGCTACTGGACCGATTAAGTTGAAATTTGGTACGTATATGTAAGTTTGTGACCCAAAGACGGACGTGTAACGAAAATAAATGAATTTTAAACATATACCCTATTTTTGGAGCTAAATTTGAAAAATGTTAATGAAGTTTTTTAAACTATATTGTGTGGCATATCAAATGAAAGTACTTTCTTATCTAGAGGATCTCAAACATATATATTTTTTATTTTTATGGTCAATATTTTTCGAGTTATTTAAGAAATTAGGCGAAAAATTACCATCCCCCCCCTCTTATCTCCGAAACTACTGGACCTAAAATTTTCGAAAAAATACGGATGATACTTATTGACCTATAGATTACAGGAAAATTATCAAGAAGTCCATGGTATTTGAAATCTATCATAAAAAAGAGCTAATCCTGTGAAACGGTTTGACAATGACGTCATTGAAAATAATCAAGGGTCGGAACCCTCTCCACGCGAGTTTAACTCGCTTCTTGGCCAGTTTTTTGGTCTACTTAAGAGTAGACTGGCAATAATCTGGCTGTAATCCATTCACGTTCATTATTTAAAACTCTTTGTTAGATGGATTTCATCCCTCCTCATAACATGACCATACATGATAGGTAACAAAGATTATTTTTGATGACCAATTTATCAAAAGAATAATTACTTAATTATATTCTAGGAATGCAACTCAACTTCAGAGATTGGGAATCTAAATATTTTATCATTGAAAACTAGGGAGGTACCTAGGAGCAGTTCATTAACGTGGCTAGACACACAACTAACGAACTATTTAACTTCCAAACTTGACAGCCAGGGCATTCGTTGTTCCCTAGTGGTAAATGTCTCATTGTGTGCGATGAAACTGATGAATAGGGAGGTAAGTTTACTAAATGAGAGTTCGATTCAAATGTAGAACTTTGTATCAAGTTCAAGTTGTACACAAGCAAAAAGGGTTCTACATTTCTGAAGTATTTTTCTTGGTGCCCCTTCGAACCTATAATTTATTTTTGGCATAATGTCATAACGCATAACCTTCATGTGGCATAATTGTCAATTGGCATTAACATAACTATATATTTTGATTTTATGTGTTAAGACATGCGTAAAAAATCATGCCTTTTGAAATTAAGCGTAAGAATTGTATGCGTTTTGAGGTTATACGTTTTGATTCTATGCTTTTAGACGTTACGCGTTACAATTTTATGCGTTTTGATATTATGTATTTTGAGTTATGCGTTTTGAAGTTATGCGTTTTTATAGTTATGCGTTATGATGGTTATGCCATTTTATATTATGCGTTTTGATTTTGTGCGTTCCAATAGGGACCCATTTTTTTCCGGTATAATTATAGTTCCTTTATTTTTTTCGGCATTATTCTAGTTTATGCGTCTTTATTTTAAATGGTACCTTTTTATCATCCTACGCATCGAAGAATTAGAAAACTGTTATAACAATACCTCCCGAAGCTATTTCAGGACTGTTATGATTTAAATCGAGTTTAACCTGCTAAGTTTTAAGCCAGTTCACCAGAACTTAGTCAGCTTAGACGATTAGTCCCGAGGATGTAATAATCACATTAATCATCCCTCAGAGATCTGACGGTAAACTTGAAGGGTACGTCTAATAAAAACTTGACCGAGTTTTTGTGCTTCCTAATTTAGACCTTCACTTAATGATAATGGAACTGGCATCACAAGGATTTAATAACTCCAATATGAAAATGAAAAAAACCGACACGGTCGACTATATCCTTACTAATATTATAAATGAGAAAGTGCGTTTGTTTGTTTCCTTATCCTTCCTTCACGTCGTAAGGACCGAAGCGATTTGAATTAAATCTGGTACCTATGGATATAGTTTGAGACCCTGGGAATAACAAAGCATTTTATCCCCATATTTTAACGGGAACGTATTTTCTACATGTCAAAGCAGTTTTTTCAATACTTTTATAACTATAACTACGTATATATAGTATCATCGGGTACGCAAATTCTAAGTCTACGCGGGATGAAGTCGCGGGTAGCGGCTAGTAATCTATACTACTACTAATAATAAGTCTGTAGAAGAAGTCTCGTCTGAAACTTGAAAATTAAAAGAAACTATCAAGTCTGAAGTCAAGTCAATACTGAACACAAATCAACGATTTTTAGAAAAAAATACTGTATGTATGTATGTATGAATGTCCAGATTTAACTCGAAAACTACTGAACGGATTGCAACAAAATTCGGTATGGGTATAGTTTATAACACACAGATCAACTTATAGGCCAATTGTTATCCCGGAACGCTATTTCCGAATTTCACTCGGACGAAGTCGCGGGCAGAAGTCAGTAATATAATATTCTAATGACTCGTTGACGATAGCTTACGCATGCATATAAGGGAGTTCTGCTGTTAGATAGGTAGTCGAGATATAACCACTGCTAGAACGCTCTCTATGTCTACACGTCATCAGAAAATTGCCGGTTATTGTTAAACCACTAAATTGATTTTCTTCAATTATAGCTAAGAAAAGCCTCGTTTATCTAGCTTAGTACGCAAAAAGAAAATCAGTTCATCTGTTGCGCAGCTAAGAAGCCAGAGACAAACACACAGACACACACGGACACACACATAGTCTAACTTATAACGCAACTTTTTTCTCGTGTTGGAGTTAATGAAGAAAATACATGAAAGACGCAAAAACTAGAAGTTCTTAATTTAAGTCTTTCATGTTACTTTACCTTGTCTTTTTTTTCAAAACATGTTTCTTATACAATATTTATTGACTCGAAATTACAACACTCAATAAAAAGGAGCTCGTGAATGCGCTATTATATAAAATTGAGGTGCTTTTAATAACTGAAATGAGGGCGGCAAGTTAAGAGCATCGTATAAATGTCGCAGATGAGGACCGGCATTGCGGAGTAATAATTCATCATTTAAATATTTCTGCGTTTCCAAACTTAAACAGGCCGTGTGGGCTTCAAATAAAATAGATACAATTGGAAATAAAAAATTAAAACACTGGTATTTTTATCATCTCGGTGGTACCATATTATTGCATTGTCATCCTATCTTCATGTACTTTCCAAGTTTCATCATGATACGATAACTAGAATTGGGTAAAATTTAACTAGCAAGATTTGTTTAAATAGTTTATGCGTTACTTAGCTACATATCGACCTAATAAAAGCGCTGTAAAAATGTATGCGAATGTTTTTTTTTTAATATCATATGTGTAGGAGAAAGGTTTCACAGAAAGATAAGAAGAAATTAATCCTCCTGAAATACATAATAATCCTCACCCAAGGTGGCTGATAAGGGGATCAAGTTTATAGGAAAGAAATGAATTTATTTTATCTGAAGGTGGAAAAAATAGCAAGTTGAATTAAAATGCAAGAGATGAATAAAATTTGGACTAATTGAATTCAGACTTACATGCAAAGAAAAGCCCTTAAATTATAATAACCTTAATTAACTTTTTAGACTGAAAATTACAAAGTAATGTTCGTGCGCTGCAGAGAATACTAAGTGAGAATAATTATTTGAGACTTATTACATTTACGAATTTTTTCATAGTGATATATTATTATTATTATTACGAGCCCATTGTGTCCCACTGCTGGGCAAAGGCCTCCCCCCACTTTTTCCACTGCTCTCGATCTTGTGCAATCTCTGTCCAGTTCCTTATTAAGGAATCGATTTCATCCCGCCATCGCCGACGAGGTCTGCCTCTTCTCCTATTGGAATTGTTGGGCTTCCATTCGGTGGTTGTTTTGGCCCACAATTCGTTCGGCATGCGACAGACATGACCAGCCCAGTCCCACTTCAGTTTGGCCGCCTTCTGAGCTACGTCAACTATTTGTGTCCTGGAGCGTAGGGTAGTGTTCCGGATACGATCCCTACGTTTAACACCTAATATGCTACGCTCCATGGCTCGTTGACAAACTCCAAGCTTGAACTTCTGAGAATCTGTCAAAGACCAAGTCTGAGCGCCGTAGGTGAGAATTGGAAGTATGCACATGTCCATGAGTTTCCGCTTGAGACACATAGGCAAATCGCCTTTCATTAGGTGTTTCATGGACCAATAGCTCTTCCAGGCATTACCGGTCCGTCTTTCGACCTCTTTTTCCTGTCTTGCCTGGAAAGATACTAATTGGCCCAAATACAGATACTCATATAGTGATATAAACAGTATAAAATAGATGTATGTTAACCAGAATAAAATTTGAGTTATAGAAAACAATACAAAAAAGTACATATGAATTTAATTTTTGCGATTTGAAGGAAAGATCACATGGCCCGCACCTTCCATAGAACACGCAACAATTGTTTGATTCGAAAAATTATCACTGTATGTAATTCACGACATCGACAAAGAGACAGAAATCAGTATTTTGGTTTACGACACATAGAATTGACCCAGTAGTACCAAGGTATTTATTATTTTTCAACAGGTATTAATAATAAGAAAGCGTATTAGGTATCACTGTTGAAATAAAGGCCTTTTTGAAAATAAATTGATTGATACGATTAATGTATACGAGTAACCTAAATCCTGATTAATGATTTCAGACCATTATTAATGATGCATATTTCAATGAGCTATTGGCCAATCACATAAGACTGAAATGGGTAGCATTCTTCAATTAAGTGTAAATTTACATCGTATTACGTCCGTGCTTCAATACGCTGAAGATAATTGACCGAGCAAACGAACCAGGAACACGTTACAGGGAATAATATTATCGGTCGAGTGCCACGGGTCAGAGGTTTGTATGGGGCGCCGTCACCCGGCGGAGACAGGGGCCCCGAGGGTTTATCGGCGCGAGGTGGAATACGCAGGCGTTAGCCCCGCCCGCGCACCGATCGCCGGCTATAGCTCGACACGATTAATATGGCGGACGGTTAAGCAAAGACAGACCTTTTGCAGACGGCTTAAGGGCGACGCCGCACGCGTAAATTGTATCGTGCTGTAATATGAAGTATGGAGCCTGCGGGATAATTCGGCCACTCGGGCCGAGATGCGATGGCGAATAAGACAAGTGGTCGACCACATGAACTCTCTGTTATATGTTGAGAATGTTGAGGTAACAAATATTATTCCTGATATACGATGGAGTTAGTTCAGCCGAACTAACATTATCTACTCGATAAGTTATACTGGCTTCCTCATGCAACCGATTAAGGAACAATTTACAATAAACTTACCTACTAAGCCTTAAGTTATAGTTTCGAGTTAGTTGTAGCTTTTTTAGTATCGCTGGGACCATTGCTGATCGATTGTGATCGTCACGGACTAAGTACATGTCATAGTAGAGATTGACTTGATATGATGATATGAAAAAATACGACATGAAAGAAAAAAAAATCTTCTTAGAAAAATTGTCTCAGAAGTCAAAAAAGATTGAACATTTTCTTTTTTGATTTCTCTTAGAACGCATAATACAGTGTATTGCAATGAAACATTGTTCTAATAAATAAGAAACCTATCTTTTAATTTATCTCAGAGCATTAATATTATCGACAACGGTTTGTTGATTTTGCGTTAATTGGAACTGTCAAATGAAACGACAGAATACACAATACGGCCATTGCCGCGAACATCTCGAATTTCAAATTATTGAGGGATCTCCTTTCCAATTACCAGTGTGTTCCGGCATTGCTTGAACAGCTTTAGGGGGTAGGGATGAGTAGTAACAGGGTAGCGTAGCGACGACATTGCAACAGCAGCGCCATATAATTATGTCGACGGGACTTAAGGCATGGTTGACTTTACTCGATATTGAACTTGATCGCCCGTGAAACTATCAGCCGTGAATCATGTACGGATGAAATTTCTTAATAACATCTACTCGGAAAGTTAATAAAGGGGTATCAATGAATTTAATTGAAAATAAACTTATACGTAAAGGAAAGCATAGCACGTCACAAAACATTATACCTACAATCAACAAGAAAGCTACTCGTGATGGTCTTTATCACATAGGTTAAAGGCACCAGTAGTCGGCAAGGAGCCAGTAGTTGGCTTCTTTTGTAGTTAGTTCCCGAATTAACGAATACTCTCTTGATTAATAGGTGCTTTAATTCCTTGTTTGTGAACGCGACTACCGTATGATGAGGTAGGTGGTCGAGGGGGTCGCGAATATGCCACGCCCGCCATATTTTTTCTAGAAATGGCGTTGTCTGATGAGTTAAGATAGTTTTTGTTTTCAAGTTGAAAATGTGTATTTTTTTTCATGATTATGTTTCTTATTTATTTACTACAGAATTTTATTGAAACAATACACATGTGTTGATAATTTATTTGTAAACTGAGGGGGCCAACTACTGGAGACCATTTTTTCATCAAACAAAGCATTACATTTTATGGACCTAAGAAAAGACGACAGGACAGGAAGGTCACGACAGGAAAAGTAATGGTTACACACAGCAATATATCAGTTTGTTGGATGATAGACCCGAAACTACCTATTTTCTCGAGGTATACTGCTATTAAATACACTAAATATACGTAGGTATATTGGTTTGAAATTTTGATATTTTTTCAGATTTCAAGTCAACAACTTTATATTTTTATAGGTAATATTTTATACTAGCTTCTGCCCGCGACTTAGTCCGCGTGGCGTTCCCGCGGGGTATAAGTGTTTTTTTCCGGGATAAATTTCGATTTAGTCAGTTATAAACTTTCTCGAAACCAGCAATCTGACTACTACTGACTTAAATATTCTCCGCCATCATGAACTATCATCGTCATATTACATCTAATTTACAGAAAACTATTTACTTAACCTAACAAATTATATATTTAACCTTCCTTAAGAACCACTCTATCTATTAAAAAAACCGCATCAAAATTCGTTGCGTCGTTTTAAAGATCTAAGCATACATAGCGACAGACAGACAGCGAAGCGACTTTGTTTTATACTACTATGTAGTGGATTTTTCTTCGCTTCATTTACTAGTAAACGGCGACTATATAATAATAAAATAAATTAGTGTACCGTAATGTTCTTGGCTCGAGCAATCCCGGTGCAATCAGCCGCTAACCCGGGCGGGTACGTGACGAAGCTAAATTTAATATCAAAGGAATAACGCACAAAATCAGTCCGAGAACCCTCTTAACTATATTTCGCGCACGGAATGCTTTAACAATCGCCTTCATTGTTTTCTCATTTTAGATGGAACGTTTTTCACAAAGATTTAGATTGAAGCCGTGGTGGTCTAGTGGTTCGACCAACCGCCTCTCATGCAGAGGGTCGGGGGTTCGATTCCGGCTCGCACCTCTAAGTTTACTTATGTGCGAAATTCAATTTCAATTTGAATTTACCACTGAGCTTTTCGGTGAAGGAAAACATCGTGAGGAAACTTGTACGCATCTGCGAAGTAATTCAAAGATGTGTGAGAAGTCCCCAATCCGCACTGGGCCCGCGTGGGGACTATATCCCAAACCCTTTCGTGGTGAGAGGAGGCCTGTGGCCAGCAATGGGACGCAAAATAGGCTGAGGCTGTGTTTTTCGCGAGAGCCTTTTTGCCTTTGGATGCGTGAATGTTGTTCGGCACAGAGAAATCTGTTATTGTTTTCAATGTAGCTGTATTTTATTAAAAATGTGAAGAGCTTTTACGAATGGATCGTAGTGAAAAGGTATATTAAAAATGTACGACATAACTAAATTCTACGCAATAACGCCATTAACAGGATACATTTTGCTGTACACCTTGTTCAGTTATTATCAGATTTATTAAGACGACAAGTATGTAATTAACGTTAACATTGTAACCAAGTAAGAGAATTTACTTATGTATCCTAAGATAACATCTAATGAGTTTAATAATTATTACAAGTACATTTAAACCCTCGACGTTATGTTGTTATATAATAATTAACACAAAGTCTGCAAGCACGCAAGTAGGTATGTGGAAATCTTCATTTATAGAACTTCGCTATACTTAACATTAAACTTTGGATAAAGTTACGTAGTTTAAAGCAATAATTATCACATGTGCAGGAAGCTTGGAATGATAAACGCTTCTTACCCATATTTACTAAACGAAAAATGTTTATTCATACTGATTACTGCAGATATTTGTGCAGGATCGAACTGTTTTCATTATGTTTGTGTTTTGTGGCTGAAACCGCATCTAAACATATTGTTACTAGAATAGAGTAGTTTTCCAACCTTTTAGGCATTTTTTGAAGTTTTTCTAATATGAAACATAGCACGATAAATCCGTATGTGAGACGATATGAAAAGGCTAAAATTTTCTTAAAAAGAAGACGAAATGAGAATTTTATCTAAAGATAAATAAGCTCAAGAGAAGCTATTAAAACTTAATAGTACCTATTCACGAAACAACCTTAATAGTAAATTAGCTGTTTAGACATAATCAACGTCCAGCCTTAATAGGTTTCGAGTGACATAGACAAAGGCGTAAGTGATTTCTACGACTGAGTAAATTAAACTTTTAAATGACTTTCCTTTATCAATTCAGTTTCACTAGGAATAAGTAACAGAGATTAATTATTTCCTCCGTGTTTGTTTTCTCGGCAGAATTTAATAACATTTTCATTTCGTAATTCATTTCTTAACACGAACGAGTATGTAAGAAATTCGAAGAAAATTGTTTACAGGTGTAAACAATTTAAGGCCGCTCCTATACCGCTCAGCCGTCACTGGCACTCGTGCAAAGAGTGAAAGAGAAAGCGCTGCGCACAGAACGCCCGATTTAGTATTTAACACATTTTAATTTTATATAAAAATATCGAATTATAAATACAAACCCGAAGGTTCAGAATGCATTAGTTATTAAATCTAGAATTGCGGTTGCATAAAGACTACTACAAGTAAAAATAAGGTTCTTAGGAATGACTTATTTTAGCAGTGGATACATACTTATATTTATTATTTGTTTATTCAGAAAAGAACAAGTTAAAATATTAAAAATAAACTACAAATAGCATTTAAATTTACAGAAATAAGAAAAATTAAAGCTAAAAAATAACCTAAAAACTTAGGGCCTTTCGGAAGGGTTCCCATCACGCAGGCAGCATTCCCTCGCTGTATGGCAATAGCCAGTCTTTGCGCGAGAAAGCTGCCGGCGCGAGGGTCTCCCGATGCCTCCCTCAAGCGCTTCCCTAGCTTCCTGTGGAGCCCCAGCGCCCCTTTGCCCCATGACCCCATAGTCTCCACCCCGAAGGCCACAAACTCATAGCTCGAGCCCAGGCAGCTATATTTATTAACCTTCAGGCGCTCTCGGGCGTCGGCTGCCGCTCCGGCTCGACGGCTGGTCGAGGGGAGATACGACATCGCCATTGTGTCGGTGCACGTGGCGTCCCACACCAGCGCGCGGCCCATCCGCCAGGGTATCAAAGACATCCCGTCCGGGCGCTTGCCATCATTCCGTACGATCTGGGGCTCCAGAACTGCTGGAACGTTGGCGCTGACGAGCGCCCTTCTGAGGATGTCATTGAGAGCAGCATGGCGAGACTGGCGACCGGCGCCCGAAGAGCAGGAAAGACCGTGGTGTCCTAGGTGGTCTACGGGGGCTCCACAAGAAGCGCAGCTGTGATCTGAGCAGACTCCAATCCCTAGACGGAGACAACCAACAGCTATGCGGAGAGTGCTTGGGTCAATGAAAGTACCGGTATTAGGCGAGGGATAGGCATGAAGCCAGTGACCCGATTCAGGTCTGGACACTGCTAGGAGCCTTGTCCGGTCCCTACCTGATGATGACTCTGTTAAGGATGATAAGATGGCAGAGGAGGCTATATTATCCCAGGCCCTTTGAATTTTGGGTTTCGACGGAAAATTTTGACTCGGTCCAGCAGACCAGGCATTTGTGGCTTCATCCAAGCAGGCGATCTCACAGTTAGTACCCGTAGGGGTTTTAAGAATTTTACCTGCGAGATCAGCCGTGCTGTGAATTGAAGACAGGAATGTCGGCAATGCAATACTAGAGATTTTTCGGGTACCCAAGCCACCGAGCCTTATCGGTAAAGAGCCTTGGGTCCATGCCTGCTCACTGAAATGTATATTCAAAATAGTTTCAATTTGGGATTTTAAAAGTTGGTCGATAGGGTTAATCAAAATTGGGAACTTCCAAATGGGACAGCAGCGGAGCAGGTAAGTGAATTTGGGAACTAAAAGACAGAATTTTAAAATAAATAAAGCAGAATGACTACTAATTTTGACAAGTCGATCCGAATAATCACTAAATTTGGAAACTGCTTTGCTAAGGAGAGGAATGGCATCATCGAAGATGGGTGAACCTAGGAGGTGTAAATTGTCTTTTCGAACAATTGTAATGTTAGGTGCCACGTTATTAAAATTTTCTATAATTTGGAATGCCGAAGATTGATTTATTCTTTGAGAAATGTATAATTCACATTTGTTGAAATTTAACTCAAGCCCTATGTCGTTAAATTTATTTTTAATTTTTATGAGATCCGCTATAAGTTTTTGTTCTTCCAAGTTTTTACTCAGTAATAGCAATCAAATCTGTCAGAGGCAGATAGACATAGAGCTGTTAACTGTAGATATCTCTATTATGTAGATTACAGCATAATTTGCATACAACAGAATTTAAATCGAAATAGAAAACATCATAATATAAGTACCTAAGTATCCAATTTCGTTAGGATTACGTTCCTCATCTTCTGTCCGCCTGTGTAGGTAACGTACGGAATTACAATCAAAAGAGCAAGGAAACTGTTTTGTTTACTTTTTTATAGACGAATTTAATTACTATTAGAATCACTGAGCAGAGAGAGCTGTAGGTATGTGAAAGATTATCTACTTTCTTCATAATTTATGAAGTTGAAGCTATGTTTCAAACTTTGGTTGGGTAAGATAATAGACATAACATGATATTTTACATCACCCTTGGCCGTAAAGTGGGATTTTCTACCCGCTACGCGGAGAGAAAATCTCACTTCTTGGCCAAGGCAAGATGTAAAACTTTTGACAAACCACGGGCGGTAATTCGTAAAGACCCAGATCGCATATTTATGGCCCTCACCTTCGGTTCGGGCCACAGAAACCTGCGATCTGGGACATTTACGAATTCACCACCCTAGGTCTGTAATGTACTATTATTCAACTTACCTGCTTTTCTTGTAACTTACCTTTACTCCGGTCAAAATTGGAAGTCACTTACCTAAAAACAAAAGAAATCACATAAAAATGTTGTCAATTTATCTCCCATTTCACCTCTCTGCGTAACATTTCTAAGAGCATGCCGTAATCGAATCGTTTATAATCACTTTATGGCCTAAAATGTTTATTCGATATTTTCCTACAAGTTTCGCCTACTAAAAGCCAATAGACGAAAAGGCTGGGATAGACACGGAACTTGAGCGGTGGCCTTCGATGTGCAGAAGTCGAAAATAAGGTTTATGACGTGGGCGCACGCTTATTGGCCCTTCAGTCGTAATTCGTAAATATGCACAGAAATCTCCTCTACTTTCGCTCATCGCTCAAGATTCGTGCCGCGACCTGTCTGACTCTCTTCTCCCTCGTTTCGGTCTTTCCCGTATTTTTCACGAGATCTAACAGGCGTTGTCTTTCTGTATCAATTCTTATACTGTGATAAAAGGTTCCAACTATTGGTCATGCTAAGAGCATTCGGCCCTTCAGCGTCCGTTCAAAGCATTAAACCGGGGGCAGGTAAGTGGCGAGTTTGTACTGAAAGCCCCGAGTTGTGTGATAAATAAAAACCTAATACACAGAGGGTTTCAGAACAACACACTTTCATAAGTGACTAAAAAAAGAAGACTTTTAACGAGTTTTAAAAATGTTTTTGGAGATAAATATGTTTTTGTTACTGTCCGCTTGTGCTTCAATTACTTCGTTATTGTAAAATTTTCACGACCAATTTTTGAGCGATAATTGATTTTCAAAATTTTATTTACACACTTTCTAACCAACTGAAAATTTCAATACCTAATTTGTGAACTTCTGATTGTGCCATATTTTTGTCATATTAATATCATAACATAATTAATTTCGTAGAATGTCAAAACAGAAATATTATTGAATGAAGAATGTAATTTATTTGTGAATAACGTAAATATGCTAAAAGGGACGTCGATAAATAAAATTGTTAAGGCTTCAACGACTGCTGGCAAAATGGAACCGATTTATCTATAAAGTTATTTGTATCGGAGCTTGTGTATTGTAATAATAAAATTCTTCACTGTACCAGCGTAAACAATTCATGCAAGAATACCTACATCATACACAAACCGAGTATTGTGCCACATGTCTTGTTACGCCGATGAATATTATGACAGGCAGGAATGATCAAAACCACGCGCGCCTGTAAAGGAGTGTATTTTATGCGACACTTTTCTTGTGGAAATATTTATCATCATAAGACTTTTTGTATTCTCACCTCATCTCATAGTGACCGACCTTCAACTCTTCTGAGAGAAACAACAACGAGAACAAAGTGGATAATTATGATTACAGCAAATCTAGGCCCTAATTCGAGTTCGTAGATACTTACACTAAACAATGATACCTTAACAGTACTTATGTGCCGATTAGTGTTGAATCTACACTCAACAGTTTGTATCTCAACTTTGTATTCCATTGCATCCAGTGTATTACATTGAAATGTTACCTATATCAATTTATCCTTGAAATTGAGATCGAAGACTCATTTTGACGAGTAGCTTTTGAAAATGATGTTTTTTGCTACATAGTTTTTGTTATTTAGGGATACGAGAAATCTCATCTTCCTAACTACAAACCCTTTTCAGGTAAAAACCCATAGCAAATCAAGATTTCTCGTGAGTTATCTATTGGTGAAAATCGCATAAAAATCCTTTTAGTCATTTTCGAGTTCATTCGAGAAAAGACCGACAAACTATTATAATATATACTAATCCTAAACGAAAGATATCTTCACGTTCCATACTTAATCCATTTTGATGAACCAATTAAAATCATAATTAATTACATCTCTGCGTTGTAACCTTTATTAAAATTAAATGGAACTTCACAAAGGTGAACGTCCAGAGCTTGCTTGGATCTTGTGTATAATTAATTATTGTTAATTAAAGTTGGTATCAAATATAAAGTTCAAATTAACAACTTTCATATTCTCATAGGTAAAGTCGAGTTCGCCAATATATACACACTTTTGCACCTTACCACGTTGTAATAAGTCCAAAAGTGTACACATATTATGAACTCGACTGTACGTATACTACAGGTTATAAGACATGTGCCGCAGTGTTACCCGTGGCATTAGTGATTTTGTGGGAATGTCATAGTAAATAACTAATTTAATTATTTAATCCTACGGCATTAGGTATAAGACGCATAAGTTTGCATCTAGGTTGCACAACCACAACCAGTCAGTAACGTCAGTTTTTAAATCAAAAATCAAATGTATGTACCTATTTACTCCCGCGTTTAGTCCATATTAGTTTCAAAAAAATGAAAAAAATAACAACAAACATCCAAGATAAACCAACCGTAATTAATTTACGGTGAACTAGGTAGGTCATTTAAAATATATAGAGACACAACTTAGAAGGCGCGTGGAGAAGCACTTAAGGCCGTTCCCTGACCCAGCATCGTCAATTTGCTCATGTAAGACCATACTTTTCTAAGAAATATTAAAAGTTAAAAAAATAAAAAAAAACATATGTCATATTTGATTATATCATCCTTACATTGACAGCTTTCGTTACACGTTTCAGGAAACTTCAATACAATTTAATTCCAAAGTAACCTCTAACTCGGACCTTTAGTCCAACTTCTAACTAAATCGGGCGTTCTGTGCGTAGCGCTTTCTCCTTCACTCGTTGCACGAGTGACAGTGATGGCTGAGCTGGATATAGGAACGGCCTTAAGCCTTTGACCCAGAGACTATTATTGCTAAAAGTAAGCTTCAGTTGTGTCGTGCTATAACAAAGATTTAAAAAATCTGATGTTATTCAAAATTAAATAAATAGATATGAAATTGCTTAAAATTGTTGTAGGCAGGTACGCGAGTATGATTTGTTCAAGAATATTAAAGTACTTGAGCAAGCGGATACTTCACCGTCCTTCACTCAAGTGATACTCGAATCGTTGGGTTCTAATGAAAAACGTCTACATTTTAATTGAACTGCTTAACATAATTGGTATTTTTGGTATCTAAGTTTATTTATTTGTCAAACGGTGTAGGTTTGATAAACAAATCTATACTAATAACAAGTCAGTAGAAGTCGCGTCTGAAACTTGAAAATTAAAAGAAACTATCAAGTCGAGGCGACTATATACTAATTATAAACGATACTAAACACAAAATAACAATTTAAAAAAAAATTACTGTATGTATGTCCGGATTTAACTCGAAAACTACTAGACGGATTGCTACTTTTTTATCCCGGAAAAACGCATAGTTCCCGCGGGAATGCTATTTCCGAATCCCACGCGGACGATGTCGCGGGCATAAGATAGCCTAAGTATAAGATCTAAGTTTAAGCATGTTTTAATAGATAAGTACTATATGTTTGTGAAAAACTATATACGTAATCGTATCGTCTTATCTGTTATTTATTTTTTATTAAATCAGTCTAAAACGTGCATCATGCTATTATGCTCCTTACGGCACGTTTGAAATTAAGTACGAACTTTTTTATTATTACTTATTTTAAATTTGAATTGCTCTGGTCAGTGAGTATAATACCTACCTAAAACGCGAAAGTGTAATGATGAGAAATCCCATTTATTCCCGTTCCCGTGAAAATTTCTGGAACTCCTCTCTTAGTGCTCCCCTACACTCTACGAGTATACATGCCTTTCAGCTTCCTATGACCGTTGTCATTGTAACGGAATAGTTGTATCCTACCTAGTGTAATTTTTCATTTTCCCAGGTGACCGAGCTGTTTCGGCTGAAAAAATAGCGAAAATGAGTTTTTCCTGACGTGAGACCAGATATCGTTTTTTCGTCCCCGTATATTCCAAGTTTCGTCAAAGTCGTTAGAGCCGTTTCTATATAAATAAACATAAACGGTTTATCTCGTTCAAAGCATAATATTACTTCAATCAAAATTGGGGATGTCATGATGGTTTCTTTCTTAATTGATTCCACGTGCGAGACCGTTTTGAGAACAAAGCACTAATGAATCCTCATCAACCACTCTGTCAAATTATTTCATAATTTTGGCAAACTCATTTTAATACCGAGCTAAAACGTTAACCGGCTTAGGAATTGAATTAAAACTTTAATCTCGACAGTGCGGACTCCCATCCCATTCCGTCTCACAATAAGCCATTAATAACAATTTTGTTTTCCAATTTCGAAAAGTAAACCCGAGGTTGTCCGATTAATTTCGGGTCCAATTCCATTATCTAATGTTTGTTTTTATCTCGAGCGGGCGGCAAATAATTGTGTGGTAACACATTAGCCGATAAACCGTAAAACACATGGAGAGGGTCGTCTGTTGCTGAGAAAGAAGCGGGTCGATAGAACGACCCTGACACGGTTTTCAGCGGCCTGCGGCGCCGCAAGAATAAACATTAGGCCTCCGGATCCCATTAGGCCGGACGGAATAGAGGCCGGCGAACAAACAAGCCCCTATATTTGCATTGACTAACACAATGCAGTGCACAAACATGTTTGGAACGTGTTACTGAAGATTATGTGCGTGCGTAATGGTTTTTTTTTCTTAATAGGAGTGACTGAGTGGACTATACTGGTCATAATTAATTATAGGTTATCTTTCGACTGGCGAAGAGCCTTGTACGGAATACATAGGAATTGGTGTACCTATAGACTTTAAATCTTCCAACTGAGGGGTGAAGATTTTTTTATAATTATTGAGTATAATTATAATACCCACCCTACACGACAAGTGCTATAATAGTTCTATAATTACTAACATATAGGTATAATAACTTTGTACCTAGATGTCACGTTCAGCCTACATTATTTTGTTTTATACAGTTATAATTAAAGAGATAACGGATTTACTGGAGTTTTTCGCGAGCTGGGGCGAACATGGCCGCAACAGAAGAGAATAGCGGAAGGAAAGGAGTTTCCTAGCGATCGAATACAATCATGAACGACGTCATTACGAAAACAGATTTATAAATTTGATTGCATGTGTTGGTTCTTTTGACACCGACTTCACAGGCTGTCGGAGTTTGGAGGAGGATATTTTCTTCTTGGAATCGCGGTCCAAACATTGTTATACCTGGACATATGATTGTAACATTGTAGTCTTTGAAAATTTGCCCAAAGTACCCATACTAATATTATAATTGCGAAAATAACTCTGGCTGTCTGCCTGTCTGTTACCTCTTCATGCTTCAACCGCTGGACAGATTTAGCTGAAATTTGGCATGGAGGTAGTTGTAGACCCGGGAAAGGTTATAGACTACTTTTTATCCCGGAAAATTCCCGCATAGTTCTCGCGGGAACGCGATAACCAAATTCCACGCGGGCGAAGTCGTGGGCACAAGCTAGTAATATGCCTATTATGCAAACAAATTTAAAAGAGTTCCATCATTTTCCCTTGGAGCCCATCATCAGTACTGAACCAAATCAAAATGAGACCATTTTGGCAATACCACTTTCCGATTAAAAAGTCACAAAATTTTATTTTTAATTGGTGGAGTAATCTCGTAACATACCTACATAAAACAACAATAGAGGACCTCCTCCTTTTGAAGTAGATTAATTAAGTACTTTTATAAAGTAGTCGTCAACATGACGTCTTGTTATAGTCATTTTGTCATCGGCCTATTTCTTGGGAGCTTGCATACTCAAGTGTTGGCACTTCACTCTGTATAGGCTGCTTATAGGCGGCCGTAGTTCTATCTAAGTATAGACGTTCGGGGGGATAATGCATGCTTCATCAGGCATATAATCCATTAGACACAGGTTGCCAGCTTTATTACCAACGTTAACGTTACCAGGTTAATGTCCAAGGATATTATAACCGTAGCGTTAGATATATATAACATGGAACAAGAAATAGGTAGGTAGGTATACAGAATGATCAATCCAAATGGGTCTGTATGGAGAAGTCAGAAACTATGAGAGATGGCTATATCCTCACGTTAGAGATAGAGTATATTCCTTGGCTACATCTGTTCTTAGGAACCATGGCTTCGATTTTAGATTGAATAATAATGACATTCAGACAAACTTTTTTTGAAGTTCTCACACATAACATAAAATAACAACGAAAAAAACTTGTAGAATTTATACCTAACAGTGTTTAGATAGACTTCGACCAGGTTCAATTCCCGGTTATGTATTCAATCTAAAATCGAAGCCATGGTTTCTAAGAACAGATGTCAGTTTCTGACTTCACTGACCCATTTGGGATGATCACCCTGTATATCATTCGAATAAAGTTAAAAGTTTAAATACTACGCGGATAGCACTTGAGAATCTACAAAACATTACCTTGAAAAGCGCATTTCTCGAATTGCCGACCCCCATGCAGTTACCATAGAAACAATTAATAGCGTCGCTCCGATTTCAAGAATACAAACTATTTGAGTAAACAACAAAATATCTACGTTTATTTAACAGTATTATAATTATTGGTGCGACCAAAGATAGTCTTTGATTGAATATAGAATCAATTTCTAACAATTATGTAAATATTAGAATAGAACAACACTATACACTCTAGGAGCGATGACTAATAGTTTTTACTATTCGACAAACATTGGCAGCATTAGTAATAGGTACACAAAGATCAACGCTCAACAAGGACGAATTATCACAGGTGGATGAAGCGATTACAAGCAGGAACTCTAATATAACAATTGCTAATAACTTTAATTCCTTATTTATTTATATTTAACTGGAAACGAGGACTATCAACATTTTTCACCGATAGGCCGCAAAATTGACTTCACTTTGTCACAGATATGTTATAAAAAGGTTTGATTCACAACAGTTCAACCAGTCTAATAAGATTATTGTCAAATTCACTAGAATTAAATCCCATTAACAGTGTGGCATGTACAGAGAGGAGACGATCTTCTTTGTCCGTGCACTTGACAGTAAAAGCTTTGTATTGACACAAACAAAACGTCTGAGTTTCCGGTTTAAAATTCTTTTGCGCGACATTCGACACTTTCTATGTGGCGGCGCGGGTCGGGTTTCGAGGCCGTCGGGTGGGCTCGTCCATTGTATGGTTTTGATTGAGAAAAGCTAACCTCAAAATAATATTTTTGATGCTACGTGCAGGACACAATTGAGTGCCTGAGGCGCAGGGCCGCGAAGCAGCGCGCATGCGCGGCCGAGCCCGCCCGACCCCGGCAGACCTCGCTCGGTATCACATCTCCAGCGCTCCCTTCTGCCAACTCCGACAACCTTCACCTACCTACCTATACATTCACTGTTATGCTTCGCTGCGGCTATTTAATCAAATATTTCCATCGGGAGCAAACAGAGAAGCTAAGTTATTTTTAAAACTACTTTTTTAAGGCTATGCAATAAATCATAACATTGACTAAACGATTTATCTCAAACAGTGTACAGAAAACGTTTGTAAGTTCGCTTAGAGTTGAGCGAAAGCTATATGAAGCAATTAAGTCGAGGGAAGGGGGCGGCCAAATCAGGCTGTATCGGGAACAGCTTAGTGTGGAGTCGCTAATGCGTCCTTGAATGTGATAGTTGAATGGGCAAGTAAATTAGATGTATATGAAATGATCCGCTATTTACTATCAGTGCGACCTAATTAAGGGATTTGGTGCGGTTTGATTGATGTGACTCGGTTTAATGAGATATTGGTGTTTAAAAGTCAAATTAGGTCAACAAAGCATGGTGTGGATATTCCTATAGTTCTTGTATTTATTATATTAAATCACAGTGAAGTTTTCCATTTTATCAATTCGCGTTGAAAAACAAACTATTACTGTCCATTTGTTGAAAAAAATTACAATTAAGAGCCCGGTCGACGGGCGAGTAAACCCGCGGTTTTGAGGCTTGTATAATAAGCTCGTCAAAGTGTCGATTAAAAGACAGAGTCAAAAACACAGACATTCGTCGCAGAACCAACATTAGAGACGCCGGTGAAATGGCATGCCGATTAAAATGGAGATGGGCCGGACACACGGCCAGAACCACCGACGGGCGCTGGAGCGAGAAGATGCTCCATTGGTACCCTCGGG